>JAWWEU010000160.1:7792919-7831230 GCA_035583155.1 Acropternis orthonyx
TTGGGACCTGCTCATTCACCACCACCGGAGTGGCCCGAGGGTCTCAGTAAATCAAACCCTTTCGTACCCCTCCTGGACACTGGACACAGAGAATGTACCAATGAGGGTCCTCAAAACTTGGACCTGACAGAAACCATAGGAAATCTGTTCAGTTGAAGTTGTCTTGGCCTGAGGTACAATAGGCTGTCAGCAATTCTGAAATCTTTAGCAAAATACAGTGAACTTGATGAGCTGAACTTGGAGATCAACAACATTTCTACTTTACCAGAGGGTCTTTTATCCAGCCTTGTCAAACTGACTAGTTTAACATTGGCTAGGAACTACTTCCAGTCCTATCCCCCATCCCAGTTCTCCACAATCTACTCTCTTCATACAGAGCACAACCACATCAATAAAACCCCCTTTGGAATTTTCTCTAGAGCTAAAGTATTAAGTAGGCTGAACATGGACAATCAGCCGACCTCTCTCCCCTTGGACTTTGGGACTTGGCCTAGTATGGTAGAACTGAACTTAGCGACTAATCAGCTCACAAAAATCCATGAGGATGTATCTGAGCCTGTTTCTCTTGAGGTTCTCCTCTTGTCAAACAATCTCCTAAAGAAACTTCCCCATGGAATTGGAAATCTGTGGAAACTCCAAGGGGTTAGATCTGGAGGCCAACAAACTGGAATCCTTACTAAATGAAATAGCTTACCTCAAGCATCTGCAGAAATTGGTTCTGACTAACAATCAGCTGACCACCCTTCCCAGAGGTATGGGTCACCTTACCAACCTGACGCACCTCGGGCTCGGAGAGAAACTTCTCACACAATTTCCTGAGGAAATCAGTACACTGGAGAATCTGTTAGAACTGTATTTGTATGACAACCCCAATCTGCACAGCCTTCCCTTTGAGCTGGTTCTTTACAGCAAACTGTCAATAATGAGTATTGAGAACTGTCCACTCATCCACCTTCCACCTCAGATTGTCTCAGGAGGACACTCCTGCATCATTCAGTTCCTAAAAATGGAGGGACCATATCGTGCCATGGTCTGATGCTAATTGAATTGTCCAATATGCTGTACAAAATACAAACTGCATTAATGTTGTAATTGTATGTATATATATATATATATAAAATATAATATATGTGGTTTACATTACACATAAATATATAAATAATATAAAAAAGGCAAATTGAAGCCATGTAGATTTTTTTTCATTCTGTAAAAATGCTTGTCTAAGTTTTCTTTGCTGAACTTAATGGAAGTTCTCTGAGTAATCTGAAAATGCCAGTTCATTTAAAGCAATTGTCAATGAACTCAAACTTTAAATTTAAGGGACAAACCCGGTTTTGGTTAGATTTACTTTTAGTTAAGAGAAATGTATAACCCTTCTATAATGAACTTTTCTGTTTTCCTCCCCCAAAAAGGTCAGGGTGGCCCCTGCACCATTGGAAGGCTATCCTTGTGTAACTCTGCAAAAACCTTTTTGCCCAGCCAAATACAGTCAACCCACATTCGCCATAAACGCTCCTTTGCAGCATTTGGTGACCAACATTTATCAACCACCACTCTACGTCACCTACCCCAAAGGCTGTAACCTCCTCTAGAAAAAGCTTGCAAGGGGTTAACCTACAGCAACAATCCAGTCTAAATGTCCATCCATTTTGAGAAAACTGTGACTCTAATGCACAGTTTTGGAGTAATTAAAAAAATATCTGGGAAGACTCCGAGTCTCCAATGTTTGAAGAACATTCCTAACCCCATGGACAATAGCTCCCCCAGTTATCAATGTATAATGGTTGTACCCTGTTTGTTCCCCTACAGTTGTGTTTTCCAGAATGTTCTACGTTCCCTCATGGTTTTTTCTCCCTCTCCTTCATTGGTGGAGATTTGATGAAATACAGGGTCATGCCCCTGCCCTCTCTCTTTTTCACCACATCTCCACCCCCTCATTTACATGCTGCTCCTCCCCAATCCTTTAAATTGTTGCTCCTCCCCAATAAAGTTGCTAATTCTGCCTGAACCTTGGAGTGAGTCAGTCCCTTTTCTCCCCCCGAGAATTGTCAAGGATGTACACTCACTGCCATGAGAGCAGACTTTGGCCTCAACAGGGATCTGCTTGGTAGAGTGCCATGGGATAAAGCCCTGGAGGGAAGAGGGGCCCAAGAAAGCTGGTTAATATTCAAAGGTCACTTCCTCCAAGCTCAGAAGTGATGCATCTCTACAAAAGAAAATCAGAAAAAAACACCAGGAGGCCTGTATGGATGAACAAGTAGCTCCTGGACAGACTCTAATACTAAAAGGAACCCTACAGAGAGTGGAAGCAAGGACAGGAAGCCTGGGAGAAATACCAAGAAGTTGTCTGAGCAGCCAGGGACCAGGTTAGGAAAGCTAAAGCCCTGAGAGAATTAAGTCTGGCCAGGGACATCAAAAGCAACAAGATAAGGTACATAACTGATAAAAAGAAGACCATGGCAAGCCCATGATGATCTTTTAAGCCCTTTCCAACTCAAACCATTCTATAATTTATCAGACTATTTACTCCATATTTGAATACAATTTCTGTTGTACTGCTGTAGTCAAATAATCTGCCTTTTGAACAGTTACATAGAAATTGCCTATCACCTGACATTTTGACACCTGACCTCTGTAGGTATTAGACCAGAAGATGTATTCAGAGCAGATATATTGCATAAAAAGATAACTGTAGCTCAAAATACATTAAAACATACACATTTTTGAAAGAGGATACAAAACACCACCAAGGTTATGCACCAGCTGTTCACTTCTTCCATTTCAATATCACATACACATTCTATATGACATGAAATTAAACTCATATATCGAGTCTGAATGACTGGAAGTCAGCAAGCTCACATTTCGTTTCCACTGTTTGCGTGCAGATATTAGGTACTGTCACTATTTTCCTTCAGATTTTTCTGTCACAATGAAAAGGGAAAAAAGTGAACCAAATAGATTCCAAAATTCAGAATTAAAACTTTAAACAATATTTCTACTAAAGCCAAGCTCCAAGCATTTTCACTCTCACTAGTACAAAGAATACATACCTATCTTTGAAACAAGGCATCCTTTTTAGTAAAGTGAAAAATATCAGACAAGTAAATGCACTTGTATATTAAGGGGTGTTTCCCTGTACTGCTAGATTTGAACCTGATTTTTAGATAGAAAATGAGAATCTCAAACAAAGTGAATCAGAGGCAGCCGAAATCCAAAACATTGTGGGTTTTCCCCATGATGGAGATCAGCTGTGAAAGGCAGTTCCATTGTCAGATTTTTGGATGTATTAAACTTGATTTCAAGGCCAGAAGAGGTCACTATGACTACTCCATTTTGGATTCCTGTACTGTAAGGATTGAAGAGAAACAGTTAGGCCTCTAGTCGCTATTAAAATAATATAATGTATCTTAGACATCTAACTTTAACCTGATAAATGAACTCATGGAAATTCCATGTCTGTAAATAAGTTATTCAGCTGTTGATTATCCCCATACAGAAAAAGAGGAGACTCATCCAGTTTGCTCCTCTTTAAAAATGGAAGAAAGCACACACACACACACACACACAAAATCCAAACAAACCAAGCAAAAGCTAAAAGAGGTTTGGGGTTTATAGGTTTGTTTTATAGGATTCTTCTCATTTTAGTCAGAAATACATGAAAACCCCAAAAGAGACACTTCTGATATCAAACAGGATACTAACCAGATTAAAATTATCCAAACCACTTTCAAAATTATTCCCCAGAGTGTGGACTGAGTCTGGTCTAAGATGAGAATGTTCTGCTAGGTTTTTCAATACTTGCTGAAAAACATACCCAGCAACACTTGATTTCTGTATGTTTTTATTTTAGTTTCCTGCTCAAAAGGGAACTTTAAAGTATGGAAACAGTAAAATAAAATGACACAAACGCCAGTTCTCAAAGCTAGCTTGGCAATACTGAACATACCTTCAGCTGCCTTGCCTCTATTCTAGGCAGAAGGAAGACTACGAAGTACCTTTGTAGTCTTGACAATTTTCAGTTTGCCAGTGCTCAACCCCCCAGTAGTCACACACAGCAGAACTACCCTTCTAACTCATACTATCTTGTCTTCACAAATTTGGAAATGCCACTGTTCTGGGCCCCAGTATAAATTCTAGAATACAGAATAATTATTATGGCTGTGGTGTTGATAATATTAATCCAGCTATCCTGAATGTTAACCAGACACTATGCATTTACTGGCTATGAAGCTGACCCCCCAACATCTTTTCTCTGTCACTAAAGTAACAGGTGGCAGAACAGCAGTGAGAGAACACAGATCCTTTGATTTTAGCCACAAAACTTCCAACAGCACAAATGGCAGCTATTCTTGTGCAATGAAAGAAACACTCTTATTAATAATTTCAGTCTTTTCATCTTCAACCTACTAATTTTCAACGTGTTTCCTAAGAACTTATTTCTCCTTTATTACAATTCTTGATTCAACCCAAAGTTAGTATCTTGTTTCAAACATGTTGGATCATTCTACCTCATACTGGCAAAAAGCTTTTAAATAATCATCAATTCAGTATAATGTCTACTGTGCTATTACCATGAAAAAGTCTTACTGTTCAAGAATATTTCCTCTGGGTCATAATTATAATAAGAATAGGTTCCCAAGGGCATAATGTAACAAAGTCCTGAAGTTGAAAGATTGTTTAAAACCTTATTGAGGTAGATGTCTGCTATTTTATTTCAAAAAATGACATCAGAGGTTCATAACACATCTGAAAGTTTTAACGTTTTTTTTCCTTGTTTTTTTTGTGTTCTTGTTTAGAAGAAAAGAGAACCGCATGCAGCTGAGAATTTCATCAGTCAGAATATTCATTGTAGCATAGATATTTTTATCCTAAAGGGCCTTTCATCTTTTTGCACATGTATTCAGTTATTTTTGCAGTGAAATGTACAACAGCTTCACAATGTCAACAGCTTGAGACATGCCAGGTAAATCATTTCAAAGTACACAACAGGTGAAGAAGGTGAGAAAGTCCAGGGAGTTTTCAGGGGGATGGATACTAGCAGCTTATATTGATCTCAGTTTGCATCACATACTGATACAGCAAAGAATCTGCTTCAAACACAGAGAACCAACACAACTGAAAATAAAGTTCAAGGAGAAACCTGTTAGACACAAATGGGCTAATTTACACTGTTGAACAAGCAAGAAAAGTAATCAAAAGATTGTGGCCAACATTATACACATAAAGGAAACATAAGCTAGGATAGGGAAGGGACAGTGCTGACAGGATAATGCAATGCCTCAGAGGGTGTTTGCATGGAGCCCAGCAGTGTGAGCACTCACCATGGGAGAGGTCCAACATTTTAACAAGACAGTAACCTGGCACTGTCCTCTGGTGGCACACACCAGGCTGGGCACAAGAGACAGACCCCCAGGGTCAGTCACACTGTGATCAGATCCAAATTAATTTAGACTTAATTCATTTAACTTTGGTCACCTTAAAGGCACCTGATTTTCATGAGAAGCCAGGCAGCTGCTCTTGGATGTCCTTTTTCCCCCACCCCATATGCTCTAGATATACTCCTTGAAACACACATACACAACCAACATACAGTACTGATGCTGGTTAGAAGTATTTTGATAAATAAGGCAGTTTCTATACACTTGTATCCTGGTAGCAAATTTTTAATTAATAATTTAAATTAAGTAAGTCGATCCCTTACAACTCAATGTAGCCTGTGATTCTATGTAAGTCACTATCTTCCAAACACATCTATTAAGAGAATTACAAATTATCTAGCTGGGAGGTGTTCAGGTAGACTGCACCTTCTGTCATTGCAAATAAACATATTTTTTCCTTTTTTTTTTTTTTTTTGAGCAGATTACTACAAAACAGTAAGAGATATTTTTTTCTCTTTTTTTAAAAGTGATTAATTGAGTACAGTGATGCCAAACACCTATTGCCATTTGGAGGCAGCTGGTGAGGTTTGGGTCCTGAAGCACGTCTGAGCTCAGTGTGACTATGCATTTTGTTCTCCAATTTGGTCTTCAGGAAACAAGTTAATATTTACACTACATGTAACGCTGGTTCAGAAAATTAACCTCTCTGTATTATTAATGAATTCTGTTGGAACAACTTGACATAACTGCTTATTGTTTTTCTGCAGCCTTGATTCAGTCAGTCACTGGCAGTGTCCTAGAGCTAATAGGTACCAGAGCTGGGTCACAGCCTGGGCTGCCTTTGAACCTGGAGGGGCATCCTGCCTCACTCACTCGGGCACTGCTGCCTGTGCAGGATCACAATGCTGCACACAGGCAAAAACTTTACTGGCTAAGCAAGACAATTCTCCCACTGTTCAAGAGATCTGTGCTAACAACCTTCCCATGTATCCTTTCCGAAAAGTTCTGACTGGCTGCAAGTAGCCTTGTGGAACTTTATCACCTATGCTGTGACCAAAAGGTCATAACAGGTTAGAAAAAGCTCTGTATGAAACACTTCTCTTAAGTTATTCTTCTTTTCATTATAAATTAATTGATTTTCTTTGACCATCAGAGAATTCAAAAAGCCATTCAAAACCCATTTCCAAGGCAGACTCATTTCCTCCTAAGGAAAATAAAGATCTGCAGATGTACAAAGGTCTTCATGTGAAGGTAACGTTAGGTAGACAGTATTTCTAGAAAGACAAATGATAGCAGCAGCAAGAGAGACAACAAAATCCAGCTATCTAGAAATTAATATTTCAGTCTTTACAAAAGAAAAATGAAAATGAAAGAAAAAGTTTGTGCATTGTCTCTCAGATAATTAAAAGAAATGCCAAGTGAGATGACGTTTTAATAAAGGAAACTTTATAAATTAGAATCAGAGACATGATTCATGAATAGAAAATAACCTGTTTTTAATAATCTCTGAAGTGAGGCATGTAT
Source organism: Acropternis orthonyx (assembly GCA_035583155.1). Lineage (NCBI taxonomy): Eukaryota > Metazoa > Chordata > Aves > Passeriformes > Rhinocryptidae > Acropternis > Acropternis orthonyx. The sequence continues at coordinate 7,799,825 of JAWWEU010000160.1, forward strand.
ATGCCTGGTAATGATGCACAGTCAATCAAAGGTGTTTAGAATGGCTGCAAAGGGAAACAACAGGCAGAGAAAAACAAGCTAGAGGACCACTGTATGTTTTGCACGTTTATCTAGATTACTTTACATGTTGTGCCTTTCTGAAAACAGAACCCCTGCTTAGACTGGTTGTACTCACCGCCTGCCAGTTGCAGAGGAAGGAATAATTGCTCATTTTCAGTGAAACCAGGGTAACATTTAGTTAGGCTTTTACATGAAAGCCTTATCTTTTCCATGAAAGACATTAATATACGTACATACAAAAAATTCCCTAAGTGGAATTATTGCCTGAAACTGGAAATCACAGTGACGAAACTGATAGACAAAATGTTTCTTAACTTTCTGAAAATTGAGAGAAATTTGACATAGAATACGATCTATCCGCTTAGTCTGTGAAAAACTTCTACTATTTTTAAAAAATATCATTTGATTTAAATAAGAAATAGTTGCACATGTCCTAAGCTAGCCTGCATTTTCTTTACATCCAAATTGGCCCCTTCTATTTCTGCTGCTAAACTGTTATCAGATAACCTGTTACCAATTCTTTTTGGCATGGTCCAAAAATATCTATCAAAACCTCATCAGGTGATAAATGATTCAGGAACGTAACAATTTCCTGTACTGGAGGAAACTGAAGCATCCCAGATGTCACCAGCTTTATAGTATTTTCCAGCACATCTGTCCATCCTCTGAGCAGCTGTGAGGCTGCTCTCCCTGTACAGCAACCAGAGCAGGAGTTACCCAGGTGTGTTACCTTGGTGGGTGCCAGAGCTCAGATCCTCTGCTGAGAGGAAGGGTGAGAGCTGAGCACTGTCTGTGCTCTGACCAGGCAGCTGGAGCTAGCCCAGCAAACCAGGAGGGAGACTGCATGACGGTCTGCAAAATATGCAGAGAGAATAAGGGCAGGCTCTTCCTCACAGCAATATTAATGTAAGTTCAAATGTAAGTCTGGAAAGCAATGCTGTATTTCTAGCTTGTCATAAGCTAAAGGAAGTACTGATATTGTCTGTCAGGTTTATTGATGACATTATCCATAAATTCTTTCTGTTTTTCTCACACCCCTGTATTTCCACTGGGCATGTCTTGTTTCTCACCACTGTATTTTTGACAGCATTAGTCAGCACACCAAAGTAAAATAATGAATCTTACTGCTATGCTTTTTTTCATCTTTAAATGTGTCCATATAAAGCCTTCAAAATGCTCCCAGAGGAACTCCTTTTTGTTGGTTTGTATTTTTTTAAGTGACTGGCAAGAAAAGCAGATTCTAGTAAGCCACAGAGAAAATCAAGGTACAGTGAAATCTATATATATGCATGTATACATGTATAGGAGTTTGCATATTTTATAGTCTTTCCCACGATTTAGAGACAACATTTTTATGCAAATGATTTACAGCAACAAAAAAGGGAGGACATTCAGATTTACAATTGAGCATATTATGATATAAAAAAGCCAAGACCGGGCATACTTCAGTATAAATACACATCAGGAAGGCAATATAACTAGTCCTAATATGGATTTCAGTTGAGATGCTGTCAATCAAATCAGTATTTAATTCAACAGACTTTGTCAGCTTGCTTAAGTTACAGGCCAACTGGAGGACCCTTCCTCATCAATCATTGCATCCCCAGCTTTCTGGGATTACTCAAATTAGCTGCCTGTGCTCTTGGTGCACTCCCTCACAGACCATTCTGCTGCTGTCTGGGTCTATGCCCCATTCCATTTGTCATCAGGAATGCTGAGATGCCTACAGAAAACTAAGAAATTCTGGAACTAAGATAAATCAAACTAACTGACATACCAGTTTCTATCCTGAACACATTGCTAATGCTTATTTTTGGTGACAGAGAAGCAAAGCAAACATGGAAAGATTTGAAGCAGTGAGGGAGGATCATGGCTGTACACAAACACAGGAATGGCTTTGGGTTTAAGGTGTGTTAATTTCTAATGGAGGAGGAGAAAACAATCACTCCCTTTGCACGTTAATCTGGAGCAGCAATAAACCATACATTGTCTTTCCGGACTGGACCATGCCATACATACTGAAGCAAGCCAGAGCTAGAGAACTGAGATATTCTAGAGTGGTGTTTCAAAATCAGAATCAACACACTTTACCTCAACTGGAAAGTCTGCCTCTACAGAACCTTGCTGCTACTCTGACTCTAAACTTCCAAGTCTTGGAAATGCAGTTATTATGAATTTAGAACAGACAGAATTTCTGAAATAATTAAAACCAGAGCGGTAGTAGGTACTGTTTTATACCACCTACATTTAGAAAGTTAATTCAGCTACAGGCAAAAATATTTAATCTGTGCTGCAGCCTAACTGCCATGGAGCAATGAGGATTATTAATGTGGGCAGGCTGAGCTGTGAGACACAGGAGGCAAGGCAGCTCAAGAGATCCTTGCTATTGAGATCCAATTCTTTCTGTCCTTCCAGGAGATCCTGCTGACTCTTTTTCCTCACTTTATAAAGGGTGAGAAAACAGGGAAGCTTGTCTTCAAAATCCAGTATCAATACTCAAAAGACCTATCAAAAATCCTCCTGTACAGAGACATCAGAAAACCGAGTGCAGGTTCTTAAAGTGTATTTGGCTCAAAATTGGTGAGAGCAGAGAAAGATAATCTGGCAGGACCAGTGTGCAGGTGAAGATCCTCTCTAAAGTGCTATAAATGGTGAAGAAACAGTCTGTACCTCTTCTCCTCAAATGAAACCAGAGGATATGTTCAGTAAGTACAGCTGAGGTATTTTAAGCAAGAAAATTTGTTTCCTGATAATATTAGGATAAAATATTATAAGGGCAGCTATAGATCAACTTATAAATGCAGTGAACTCCTCTGACATTTTATAGACAACCTGTGCTATAAATAACAATGAATAAACATAATTTTCAGAAAATGCACTGTTTTTTGAACAAGACAGAAAGCAATTAGACAAAATCACAAGCATGCAAATAATGCCAGTTAGAAAGATAAAATTGCTGCTTTATGCTAGGTGGCACCAGCAGACTTCAACTTTATGTGCTTCACATATGTCAGAGAGAGAAAGAGACAAAGGTTCAACCTCATTTTCTCCACCAATATTGACCCTTATGTTCCAAAGAAGAGTCACTCTGTGGCAGACAAAAAGGTTTTAGTGATGGTAGCTCTGACTTTTCACAGACAGCTCAGCTGCCAGATAATAATTACTCTCATTGCCTCGTTAGACTGCCCAATGTTGGACTATCCTATACTCAGCAAATTCACTTCAATGATCACACCAAGGCAGCAATGAGAAACGGTGATTTGCTGAGATGTTGAGTAATCATGAAGTGTTCCTTTCCTCCGTGGTTAGTTCAGTAACACACCACCTTGAAGCACAAAGGATGTTGCTACAGAGATGTTGATGAGAAGCTCGACATGCACTGGTGATGTGTGATTGCAGCCCAACCAGCCAGCTGTGTTCTGGTGTGGCCAGCAGGTCGAGGTGAGGGAATACGCCCCCCTGCTCTGTTCTGGTAAGACCCTACCCGGGTCCAGCTCTGGGGCACCCTCACAAAAGAAGGATGTGACTCTGCTGTTGCAAGTCCAGATGAAGATGATGATGAGATTCTATCTTTTGCCTGCAGTGCATTTGTTAAAACAGCACACTAGAACTGCAGCAAGCCCACTCTTGTGAACTTGGAAAATCATAATACATTATACTAAAAAACTAATGCAACTACAATAATCGTTCTAAAGCCCAAACTAGTTAATGCCTTAAAATTTTCATTAGTTTTAAAAAATGCCCATCTAGTTTAATCTGAGCTCCTTTCCTTACGAAATCTGACTCTTACAAAACTTCCCAATATACTAATGAAAGGCATTCCAATCCATATTTTCCATTTGTCCTTCTCTACTGGCTGCAATAAATGACTGTTTTGTACTGCAACTTGGGAATGGAAGAAATAGAGAAAGAGCACGGTATATGGGTAATTAAAAAGATTCAACAGGAGTCATCATGGATAAAATGTTATGATGGTGTTAAGTCATGGCTGACACAATAGAATTGATAATAAAGTCTTGTGAAACCCCCATATGAAAAATATACAGAAGTACATTGCATAAATAATGAAAACATACATCAAAATTTCTTTCTTCTTCTGAGATTTAACAATAGGCATTTTACATTTTTTTCTTACTTTTTTAATAAATCAAACCATAGTTAATATAATATAGTAATAGATCTTTGAACAACTCATCTGTCTTTGCCCAAACCCTCCATCAAGATTCAAAATAGAAACAGGGAGGAAACCATTTAGGAAAAGAATGGAACATATTTAATCTCTCAGTTCCAGTATGAATATATGTTGAGTTCTATTAAAAGGCTGTGGTTGGGCAGCAGAGGAAGGTACTAATCTTTCAGAGCCAGACTGCACATAGGGTCACACTGCATTGCTTGCAGAAATGGAGGACACTGCGGCTTCCATGGAGACAAATGACCATGCTCAACAAACAGAAGCTTCCAGGGGACAGGATGCAATACACAGGTGAGGACCATGTAGCTGGGTCTGAAACTGGGGGATGCATGAGAGGAAGAGATGCAAACTCCAAGAGCAAGTTTCTGACATAAGAGATTCATCTTGAGATTCCAAGAAGACTAGACATTTTGTTTCAATCAAGAAAGAGACTGAAATGTCCTGTAATGAGGGCCACACTAGAGTAGCGGACTCTGTGAGCTGTATCCTAGGTTCAGATTCATTTTAAGCCAGCTCATCCAGCAAATCTGTGGTTTCCGCTTCACTGGTTACTGTGCTCCTGTTTGTGTTCAAATAATAAAATAAAAAAAGCTCTGAATGCTGAATATTCTTTCAGTGAGTCTATTGAGGAATACTCCTCCTCTGAACACTCAGAAACCAGGGTTCATGAAAAATAATAACAAATTCTCATTGTGCTTCCCTCATGCTCATAAAGTAGATGTTTTGTGCTCTCTTTTGCCCTCTCTTGCCTAAAAAAAAAAAAAAAAAAAAAAAAAAAGAAAGAAAAAAGAAAGGAAAAAAAAACCCCATGGAGTAATAATACTTTTTGTCTAGTGCAATTACCTTGCAGTATCACTGCAAAAGTTTGAAAAACCTGCTATGAAATACTTCACTCCCAATTATTTAAAATTTAGGAATGGAGAAAGAAAAAAGCAGACACAACTTCAGATTCTTTTGCAGAAGTGAGTTGCTCTCTCTGCAAGTCTGAGCCATGAGCAGCACTGTTTGTTACACCTATTCTGAAAATCCTGCCTTACACCTGATTCACAGAACTATTCAACCCTACCCTCGGCATACACTCTGGAAAAATCCCAATGCTGAATGTTCTCAAAACACAGATTACGATGTCATTTTCCTGTCAGAATGGGAAAACTACAACAGCAGATTTCTGAACACACAATCACATGGTTTATATATTACATAATAATAATAGAGTTAACTACCTGGGCAACTCCTGGTATAACAAAACCATGGCCTCCAGGTGCTACTGAAAAGTAAGTATCTACAGCTGCCTTGTAGATCGGTATTGAATGGCATCATGAATGAGAACAGAAAGAATGAGAGAATGAGCTCAGTTTACATTCAACACAGCTCAGACAGCAATACTGCAAAGCATCCACTAACTTATGTCTGACTGTATTATTAATCTTATGGCAGAATAAATTGCACATAAAGCTTTAAGAAAATTATAGATGGTGCTAGAATTACTCAAATTGAAATGCTCTCATATGATTAAATGTCGCCTCCTAGTTACTAGATATGAACACTTCTCCCTCAATGTAAGCAATTGCTGTTTGCAATACTTGCCCAGGACTATTTTCTGGTAAGGCTCCAGGGTCTAAATGCTTCAGTGCCTTCAGTCACCTATCTGCCCAAGCACAGCATTTGGAAAGTTTTAGACTGCTTTGTAGAAGTACACATATTTTTGTGCTTTGTCAACCTTATGTATATTTAGGTAACAGTCCTTACTTAAAAAAAAATACTCAAATGCCCAAGAACTGGTATCAGCCAAATACCATCCCTAGACAGTATTATTCCAACTATTTAAAAACATAATCACTTCTCTCATGGCATTGTAATAAAATGTTATCAATGGATAAAATTTGAAAAAAACTGAGACTTTACAAAATACAATGCAGGGAAGATTTAGTAGTCAATCTGCTGAAACCAACAATTCACTTGATAGGCTGGTAGAACCACCAGTCTCTTTGTAAACTACGTAAACACAACAGTGTCATCAACACTGTCACCACAGACAGAGTATCCCAGAAAACAGGATATATAGGAGAAAGGATCTGACTTCCCACTTGATTTCCCAAAGTTCTCTGATGGTGGAAGAAAAGGCAGGACCAGGCAAGACAGCACAGAGCTTTCAGACACAGCGGAAACAAGTGCATTCGCTGTCCTGAGTAAAGCACAACCTTTTGGGACCTTTTGACGGTATTCCAATTGAGAATAATTTACTGATTACAGCAAGCAAGCTCTCTTTCTTCTCACAGTGCTCATATTCAGGGAATCTGACCTTTACAAGCAATTTTAAAGCAAATAACTGATGTCAGATTTAACTGGTTTTATGCTGTTTCTTTTCCTAAAAGAAAGCCTGTATCTGGCTACCTGCTTTGGTCAATAACGAGTAGCAGGATATTTTCCTTAACTCTTCCACTGTAACAGAGATTCCCTGGAATATCTGTTGGGTTTTTACCCTTTCTTCTTATTTACATCTGCTTTCCAACAAAGCCCAATACTCGCAAGCTCTTCAGACCTCATCAATAAACTCTATGTGAGTTTGCAACTTACCCTTTCATAGGAAAGGTATTGTTGCAACTTAAGGAGATGTTTGTCCATCACACTCCTTAATGTATTAAAAATACAAACATGCTGTAATCTGATAGCCTGTCACATAGATGTCATATTCAGAAAGAGTATTCCATTTTGACAATTATCTATGCCTGATACTGCCTCCATTTCAGTAAAACTATGTTGCCCCAAAATGGAAAACAAGTTTTATTATGTGTTTTACCCAAATATATAAATTCATTCACTCCTACTGCAAGAGATATTGTGGTACTGGACCAGGCATATTTTGGAATTCTTTCCTTGGCACAGGCTCACATCAATTTTAGACTGTACTTATTTTAAGGTAAAACTGAATGTTTTCTGTGGAGCCTGAAAACACAAAGTCCTCAGTTTAAAGGCAGTTCTGTCAGGAACTGGAACAGTAGCAGGCAACCTCTGCCAAGTACTGTAATTGCAGTGAATTAGCAAATACAGACAAAGAAGTTTAATCAGAATTCTGATGCCCTTCTGAATGCATCTTTCCAAAAAAGTAAGTTGAGGAATTAAGGTTATTCTTTTTAAAGTAAAGAACCAAGCCAAAGCAAGTCAGATAGTTTGTGACACTTTGTGACACAGAAGTTCCTCATGTCCCACACTTGGGCTGACCACTAAGATCTTGTCATTAAACTTGCCTTTTGAAAACCTGCATGTGAAAGTATTTACTCATATACAATAGTGTCAATTGGTATGAAACGACAGAAATAAAATCACAAATAGAAAGGGAATTTTAAATTACTTCTATATATGTTGTTTATTTTAATAAGACTAAAGAGAAAACATAAAATTCTCTAATTTTTCTTAAAACTATGATGGTAGCATGATCAAATAGCTTAATTATCTGTATTTAAACACCCACTTTTTGACATACTGAATATATCAGAGCAATATACACATGAAGTTATCCTGGATTTTAAAATTATTGCTGAAATTAATTCCTTCATAAATTATGTTTGGCCTACATCTATTTGCAGTTTACCAAATGATGCAAGGCAGCAACCATTAGAAGAAATAAATGCATTTTTCAAATACTATAGAAAAGAAACTGTGCATGGTCTCCCTCAACATACATTCCTTGCAACTCTCTCTGACACTGAAATCATGCTACAAATGAAGAGAAGTTAGACCTCCTTAGTTTATGCACTTACGAAAACCAAGATGACTCCTATTTGACTTGACAGCTGTAGTAACTGTATTTTGGCATTATCATTATTATCTTTCAAAGTGATTTCACTAAACAGACATTATCCTTAAAAAAAAAAAAAAAAAAAAAAAAAAAGCTATTCTGACACTCCACAGAAGGTTCTGGATTTGGTGTGAATTTTACACCACAATCATTTATCAGAGATATTTCTTAGGTCAGGAAATTAAAAGAAATGGACTGTCTCTCTTTTCTGGAGTAGTGAGCTTATTGCCCTTGTTCAAGATCAATGTTGTGAAAAAGAAAGCAGCAAATAATCTCTGTCTTTGGGTTTCCAAAAATTTAAAATGAATTTGTGAAGTTTTTTTCAAATACTTTTTTTTGTGTGTGTTAAGCTCAGAAAATCCTGACCTGTTTCTGTATGGCAATACAATTTTCTTCACGGTGTCCACATTTCAGCATAGATTCTTCATGAGCCGAGCTACAGAAAGGGGCTTTCTTGTCATCCTGTCTGAATACTCTCCTAGGATTCAACAATAAATTACAGGAGCTTTGATGAAAACTCCATAATTAAAGATGTGTTTTTACAAGGCTGATTTTAACACTCCTAGTATCCTTGCATAATGTGTTTAAAAAGAACAATGTTATACCCAAGATTCAGTCTGGTAGGTATGATATTGTATGTGACTTACAAATTAAACAGAATTTCTGAACACACAGGCAGTGGTGTATGAGGGCTGTGGAAGCTTCATCAGCGTCCTAATTGCTGTAGGTATCCTGGTCTCACTCTTAACTCAGATACAGCTGATTTTTAAAATCTAGCTTTAAGCTTCACCCTGTGAAAATGTCATATAAACAGCTGAACAGTCTTCCAGAGAAGACCAGCATGACCTCATACTTGGAGAAATTCCAACTCAAATTTGCAAGACACCCCTTTTACTCAGGGCTGGCACTGGTATAATTTGCGAATATACACAGTATTTTGTATTTGCAAATACAAGTAAGTTTATACACAAGCATGGGTCCCATTGGCAATGTTTTCCAAAAACAGAAAATAAAATAAAATAAAATAATGATGTATCATGTATCTGCATCAGAAAACACATTTTTATAGTTGCTTACCTACTTTTCTGTGAGTGTAATAATTCAGTTAGAATTTTACAAAGGAAGCATACAGAACATAACCTATTTCAATTACAAAAAAAAAAAAAGGCCCAATTTTCAGAACTATGGGAAACAGTGATCTCATTTCATTTCAGAAAAACCCACTCATGTTCACCATGTTTCTTGTCTAGTTGATCATAGCTGTATTTTTCAGCATGAATAATTCCATGCATGGAATTTGCAAGGTATGTATTTACTTTTACTCCTCACATCCATCTTGTACAAAAAATTACAACTAAAAATTTAAGGAGGTTTATTACTTTGAGTAAAATTCTTCAATTCTTTCTTCAGTTTGACACAACGTATTTATAGGGTGAATTACAATACTCTTTTTCCAAATTATTCCACCATGACACTCAATTAACTCAAACAGAAAGTTTAACCAAATGTAAATACATGGAAATTGTATTTTACCCAGAATGAAAGGAGTATTAGCAAAGTAACAGGGAGTCTTTAGTGATCAAAAGTAGTCAAGACTTTAGTCTTACATTTCTGCTCAAAGACACTTTGGCCACACTGGTTAAACTGCAATATTATACCTAAGTATATAGTACATGTTTATAAAGTGCTCAAACAGGAGGGAGGTATCTGTTTTACAGCTACACTCAGGCAATTAAGTGATGTATTTTTCCATATAAATAAAACTGAATCAATTACAGTAGGAACCACCTAAGATACTTCTTTTAGCAGCGTACGATGTAACTCGGCGATATTCTTACAGATGAAAGCACTTGATACTGCAAATCCCTAAAAATACCATTCCTTTTTGCAATTAATAAGAAGCATAGGACTTCTTATCATGATAATGATGAGATTTTGTCTAAAAGTAACGATCCCAATAAAACCACAGTATCAGAATTCAAAGATGGGGTTTCAACAACTGTGAAACACATCACAAAAGCTACTTGGAGTGACTTCTCCAATCTGCCTCAGAAGTGCTGTAGGCAACAACTAGAACTGTTTATGAAGCAGATCATATTTAAGGAAAACCTAATTTAAAAAAATTAAAACATACCAACTAACAGAAATGAATAACCAATCCTAAACATTATCATTTTGAACAGAATGTTTCTTATGAAATATTGAATGTGTGCAAACCATTAATTCTGCTTTCATTACAGCCAGCTTGGGAAAGAAATGCAGATTGCTTTAGAAAAAATATGATCCCTGTCATAAAATAAATTAAATAACCACATCATTTCACACTTAGAGAAGATCTTCTTGCCAAAGATGAAGACGAAGATTATCATAAAGCTCCTTACAAACGTCATCTAACTAAGCCTAATCACATCCTTACAAGGGCAGTTTGTTGTGGTATTCTCTGCATACATGGTCAAATGAGAACAAATATGCTTGCACCTCAATAGCTCACTGTGAGGTAGTGAGTTGCCAGGAATTCCACCCTGGATTACCAACTCCCTTACTTTTGCATTCACAGCTGCATCACCAAACTACTGTATGGTGTGGAATCCATCCAAGTGCAGAAGCATAAGTATGAACCAGCTCAGATATTCTGAAAGTTACATCAAGGCTTTCATCAATAAGAACTAATAATACAGATGGTCACTATGGAGTGAATTAATGTAATCCTTACTTGCCTTCCCGCTTTGTGTCTCTTGTACCATGGAAGTAGGACATCAGCAATATCCTTACTTTTTCTTTTTTGATTTATTCTGTTCCCATACCACTTCATATTCAATTATTTTATTACATTTTTTTAAAATACACAACTACTCTGGTTGCTATTTCTAAAGGTGTTTACAGACACTAGGAACATAAATAATAATGGTAATTGTTAAGCACTAGGCATTTAAGCCTTTTCAGTTTGTCTAACAATCTTCAACTTTCAAATGCCCTGTTAAGTCGCCACACTAATGTCTTTTTTAAGCACAAATACACCATACTTTCTAAACCTCCACATACACACAGTGAATAGAAGGCAATTACCTGAGCCTTTTGTAAAACAAGGTGATATACCTTAAGGGACATACCCTGTTCTTTTATGTTTAAACCAGAGAAATTAGAGCATTTTCTGAAGTTTTCTCTCACTAAAGTACACCCAAAGGAAAAATAAATGATACACACAAAAGTACTACCAGCCTTTACCAAAACCACATGGTGTTAGACTTCTGTAATAAAGGAGAAGACATACTAAGTGATTTGTTGTAAAAAGGACAAGGTATACTAAGCGAGCAAATACATATATGTACTTGCACTCATACCTAAATCACAGCTAGTGTAAGGAACAATTGCCCGCAGAAAGACCAGATCTCAGGGCAACTGGAGAGTCAAGATGCCTCTACAAAATAGCTCTGAAAATTCCTGCTAGATTTTAGTTATTATTTTGAAAACCCTCCTACGAGTATTTCTGGTGGAAATGACCCCCAAGATACTTTGTAAGGGATGTTGAGTGTTAAAAACCCACTAGCTTTTCACTGGACTCCACCTAAGGTGCAACACTCAATGTTACAGTCTTTGCCCTACCGTGTCATAGATGCTAAGTGCAAAGATTTGTTGTAGGGTCTGGACCGGGATGGATAAATACAGATGCCATTCATACAGAGGAAAAGAAAGACATGCAGAAGAACCCTCTGTTTTCTACCCAAAATATGTGCCTCCACAGCTAAGCCTGAGCAAAGGCTGAAACAGAAACAACAGACAATAAATCAGAATTGGTCTCTCACTCAAGTAATATAAACAAGACAAGCATGACTTTCTGAGTTGTTCAAAGCAATTCTTAGCTGTAACATATTTTTGCTGTAATAATAAAAAGTCAGGTCGCCTAAATAATTGAATTCCAGTAGTTCCATTGTAGTTATGCTCTAAGAGGTATCATTTTTTTCCCAGTTCTTCTACAGACTTCTCTAGCATATTGCTGACTTTTTACTCTCCCTCTATATTAGGCTAAAAGGATAATTTCCAGAATTTCATTTCAGCTCAGAGCAGTATTCCACAGCCATTAGCTTTTTACCCACATAGAATTATATTCCCTTTCATTTTTGGGAGCCATATAGTGTTCTGTATTTAACATTCAAAGAGCTAAGCCTTCCTACATTAAACACCTAATCCTAAAGTAGCACATTAGGGATCAAAAGTGATCAGTAGTATATCAGGCAAGCCATTTTAGTAATTTTCCCATTTAGTCATTTTACCTATTTCCTTGCCTTGTGGTTCCTTTGGAGTGATGTTTTAGCTATCTCCACTTCACACCTCTGGATTATATGTCAATTTTGTCAGTGTGCTAAACATACTGAAGTGAGTACTTTTGTATCTGTGTTACCATATTTGAAATGCACATTAGGAAAAAAAAAAAGTAACAATGTATACTCACACATCATAATTTGCCTGTAAGGCTCAAACCTGTGCTGGGTGGTGTTCATGCCAATTTTACTGAAAGGTAAATCAAAGCATCAAGCAATTATGTGACTTGTGCAAAGTCACTTGGGAATTCTGTAATAAAATGGAACCAAACTCAAACGCCCCATGGCATCCATATGCTAGGAATAACACAGCACTGACAGGACACTCATGCTTTTCTGCAGTGGCAGCTGGAAACACAGTCCACAGCATCTCACACAGCACCAGATATTTCTGTTTTGCATACTAACGCATAAGGTGAGGAGCATCTTCTGACTAGGAACCAGAACTGCTACCTAAACCTCCAAAGCCAACTTGGTTTTACTGAAAAAAAGGCAACACTATTTCCACAATTTAGACAATTTAGGCAAGGCTAACCTATCATAATTCAGGTGGTGTTTGAAACTTAAGACTTCCTAATTTTCATCTTCTAGAAATGAAAGTGGACTGAGAAATAGCCTTTTCTGGTCAGCACAATACAGGAGGGTGCCTAGGCAGTCTGAAGTGTACAGAGACATATTTTTGGCAAGAGAAAATTTTCAATTATATCTCCTGGAATTTTATGCATTTCCAATACTTATCTCCCTTCTGAGTTTCTAATAGATATTGCATGCCTTTGGTTCCATGTTCAGAATCCTTGTGCCAAATTAGACTCTGAAAGAATCTCACGTGTAGCTGATAAAAATGATAATGTAAACACAAGTTCTTTACTTTTTTTTTCCATTTAGACTTCCATAATTCATGTGAATCAAAAGAAATCACAGAAACCAATGGTCAGATGAAAACTGAAAATGTCATATATTTTAATTATTCATGGAATACTCTTTGTTCAGCTCTGTTTAATGAAGGACCTACTGATCACAGTGGTAACACCTGTATTTCAACCAGTTCACCAGTTTAGAAACCATTTGTAGCCTGAGTTCCAATCAGAACCTCACTGTTCAGTTGAGAGTTTCATATATTTTTGGAGGTTCCCTCCTGCATGAACGTGCTCAAGCTAGCCTTTTCAGCCCAAGACAATTTACGTTAATAATCCCTTGGAACCATTTTAACTGCCTTCCAATCCCCATCAGTCCTTACTCCACGAGCTACCACTGATAAGTCATCCTTTACTTTTCATGATAATTCATTTTGAAAATTATCTTCTCTAGAGTTTTTTACTTATTTATCTCAAATTTTTGTAGCATCCATACTTGAAACATCTCTGTGTGTTTAGGTAATTTATATTCTCAGTTATCTTCCTTAGTAAGACAAGTGCCAGTTGTATTATATCTTCCATATTTATATTATGTCAATCATATCTTAATTAACAATAAAATACATGAGCAGAATTGTGCAGTCTTCACTATTATGTTCACAGGATTGTTATGGCACTGCATCATTACTGCACATGGGGAAACAACTTGCAGGATTCCTGTTTACAAATATAAAATTAGTTTTCAAGATTTAAGCATGCAATAAATTAGCAAATATTATTTAGAAATTAATAAATTCAAAAATATTTCTCTTAAAGTAAACTTCTGCAGAGTAGCACTAATTCATTCCTAAAGAATAACATTTTCTCCTGTGAAGCAGAACGTGCATTATTTAGAGGAAAAGAAAAGAAAGAAGCAGCATGACTTTACCCTCCGCACATCTTTGCCAAAGGTTTCACTGTAGCTAGTGCCCAGGATTTCAAATTGCACGTAGGGGTTGGCACCATCTTCTCTGAACTCCATTACACCAGTAAGCCCAGTTATATGGCCCTAAGGAAAAAAGTGTCAGAAATTTTAGATAGAACAAACTTACCTTTATTAACACTCCTCTGCATTAAAGGTATGCCAAATCTGCTTTGAAAATGCTTACAGTGAACTTGAATGCAGCAATTACATGTTCTTCAGTAGCTCACACCCAGCACCAGACAAACTATTATTCTGTTTTGGGTAGAAAACTACTTTAGCACTAACACCTCCACCGTTTATGGCCATCAGGTCATCACTGTTCATAGAAACAGACTCCAAAGAAAAAGAGAAGGACCTTAGTGGGCTGTGAGACAACAGCTCCTTCAGTGTAACTTCTAGGGTTCACTACAAAGGCATGAATTCCCAGTTCAAAGGAAAGAGTATGCCTGTTGTGCTCCCAACAGAGGCAGGAAAAAAAGATAAAATTGCAAGTATCTCTGTGAAAGTATCACAGACTTTGATTTTGAGTTTGTAGCAAAGAAGTTTGAAGTTACACCAAAGTTTGAATTAATTTAGCAACAAAGAATGGTGTCCTTAAGCCTGGTCAGAAAAATCAAATTGCACCTTTTTACAAGAGAAAAATTATTCATCAGTATATACTGGGAAACAGAGGGGTTCTTCTGAATAATTGCTAGTTAGTATAGTAAAAAATGAGTATTTTTTCCACTAGTACATGTGATCAAATAACTTTCATACAAGAAGTTGTCATGCATCTGCAAGGCCACAGAACTGTCCATATTTGAGTAATTCAGCTTAGTGCAAGACAGCATAACTGTAGTGACAACTTAGCTAAAGCAGATCCCATTCACTCCGGCCTACAGCACACAAATACATATTTACAAATGCTCAGTTAACAGGCAAACCTAGCTGAGCTGCAGTAAATGGAACAGAAGTCTTAAACCTTATCATTGGTTGGCCCCCCAAGCTCCTTTGGCTGTTCTCTTGATAAAATGTATACAGAAACTTCTATGACTACTGCTGACCATACTACCTCCACAGAGGGTAGCTATGAGAACACACTACTGCAGCAAAACTGCAATTTGTGTAACTTGTTTATCATAAATCATTCACTTCATTAATAGCTGTGGATCATTCCTGGTAGTTGTAAATCACTTTCTTGTAACAAACCAAAGAAAAGTTGAATAAAAGATAAAAACCTTTACAAATGCTCAAGTAGAAATGAAGCAACTCCTTCAATCGCTCACACAACTGTGGTTTGTCTTTTCTCACCTTCTTAATAGTCTCAAGCATGGATCTTCCTCCGTTCCAAGGTTTGGTGGATTTCCTCATGCAGTTCAGACTTGCCATGCTGTGCCATTTCCTGTCCTCCAGTTTTCTGTGGAAAGCATTGGCCAGCATGAGCACACTGTCATACAGGTACAGGTTGGAAACCTGCAAGCAATAATAAGAATGAGCCTCTTTGTTTATCCGAGCACTTTTCAAAGAAACTGTAAATACCGGCAAACAAACAGAACAAAAGAAGGTATAAGTAAAAACTAAAAGCTGGGTGTGTTTGATATGTTCAATAGTCAAGGCGTTTGAGACAAATATCAGCAATCCCAGGTCCGTCTGGCCAAGGGACTCTGGCACACTTGCACTGCTTGAGCATTACCTACACCACTGCAATGCAGTGCTGTAAAGAAGTAAGAGATCACACTTCACATATAAACTCGAGCTATAGAGGGAGTACAGCTATCTATCAATAAAGACAAGGACTGCTACTTTTTCAGTCCTTTCAGCAAGGAGAGAAAGACAGAATGGAATTAAGTTGTTGGGGTTTTTACTCATTTGAGCAATCTCCTTGGTGATTTCTGGCACAGCAGAAACAGCACAGTGCACAAATGCAAACTAATGCAAGTGTTTAGAACAGAGGGAGGAGAAATTATTTTGATCTTATTTCTCTCTACCAAACATACAGAAAACTGGTTACTATTCTGCTTTCTCTGAAGCTATTGATTTTAGTCTCCTTATTCTTCAATTTATATGAGAGATAAAAAGAAAAATAATTGAGGACAAAAGCTCCAGTAAGAACAGAACACCACAATAGTAATGCTGAACTACATATTTCATTTTTCAAACCAAGACATGGCCAACAATACAGGGTCAGATATTTGACATAGAGTGGTATCCACCACAGGTGGGAAAACTTTAGCAGTAGGAGTTTGCTGAGAAGTGATTTAACAAAAACAATTAGATATTCTTCACCTGTTTCCAGAGTTCATATGCAGCTGTATACTTCCTATAAAAATGTCACTGTCTAAGTGTCCCAATAAAAGTGTCACTCTATGAAATCTTAAACATATATTACTGTTGCATCACTGGCTCCAACTCCTGATATCTCTAAGATGCTAATCTTCCGAAACAAAATGTTTCATGTTCCATAATCTGAAGTTCAAAATAAATTGAGAACCCAGACACATTGAGAAACCTTCTCATATAACTAAATCTGAATAAAAGACATATAAACAAAAATTCACTTTGAAGGAATCAAAATAGAAAGCAAGTACACACACACACACACAAAAAAAAAAAAGAGGTTGAGAATACCAATTTAAGCAAACATAAAAAGGGATCTGAATATGAAAACAATGCAGAACCTATGAGATGCTATCAGTGAAAGTTTCTCTCATCAGGCATTGCCATCTTTTTTCCCTTCTTTTCTTTCCAGCCTTGCTGAACAAGCATTCCACATTGCCTATATTTGCTATTTCATCCAGTCAATAATTTTCCTTTTAAAATAGTTTCCAAAGTAGTTACTTTCCAGATTTCCTCTCCTTCTCAGAAAATAACTAGTTAAAGAGTTAATAAGAGTCCCAGCAACCACGTTTTCTGCTGCTCAATTGCATTTGTTCCCCTACTCTGCAGATACTTTCCAAACAACTTTCAAATAAAGCAACCAAGTGGATCCTTATTATTCAACAGGGCACTTTTCTTCTTCTTGGTTAAACTACTCTTCACAGAAAAAAAAATCAAAACAAACCTCAGATGCCACAAGATAAACCACTCCAAACCACACACCACAAAATCCACTTACTTGGAAATAGGTTTTACATGCATAAGGAAAAATACCATTTCTTATGCTCCACCATGATCCTCTTTGCTCTGCACTGAGTTTTATTTTACACCCTCATTTTTAACTGACAACTGATTGTCTGTTGCCTTGGGACTGCCACAAATCAGAAATGCTTTGTGTTTTCTCCCTTTGTCGCTGTTCTTTAGCAGTTTTGGAAAACTGCAGCCTCGTTCCCATAAACAGTGTGCTTGGTGTGCTAGCAGAGAGCTCTAGGGCAAAACACAGGATACACTTGGGTACACTGTTTCCTCTGTCTACTTTTTCTGCACTGAGAAGACGCCCCAGTTCTGCAGGTATAACTGACTGAGAGCTTGGGAGAATTGCATGGAGGATCTCAGCCTACATGAATGCGCATCCAACTCAAATTACCTTACACTGCAGAGCAAACCAAACCAAACCTGTGTTTACCAACCTAATCCTTGTAGATCAGCTAGACCTGTAATGGACTTTGTATCAGTACCGTTTCATTAATTTCTTTTCAAAAATGACAGGGGTCTGCACAAGAGGACTCTCCCACTTCTTATACCCTTCTATCATACATCTGGAGATACATATCAAGGCAGAAGAAAATGTTGCAGAGAATACAAGTTACTTTTTGCCCTGGGAAGAATATTCTGCCTGTTCTGTTGCACACACTTATCCACTGTCATTTTGCCACTCTAGTTCTCTACTGAAAGCCTCATTCAAAACATGAGTATATGGTGGGGTTTAGTCAGCAAAATTCCTTTCTTCACATAAACATGCTCTATCTACTCCAGTAATGATGACATGCATACATAACTACATTCTACTCATTACTCACTGAAGAGTCAATATTGTACAGAAGAATAAGTTGAATCTTATTTACACACTCAACACTTCTTTTTCTTAGAACAGAAAATATACAAGCTTGGAAAAAAACCAGCATCAAAACTTCCACAACTAAGGCTGGATCTGTAACACTGAGAAAACAAATTCTCTTTTTTAATATTTCCTTTGTTCAGTCTGCTAGTTAAGCCATAAATTAACACAAAATACATAACTCTGTTCTATTAAGGGTAGAAGTCTTTAAAACTTATAAAGCATATGAGTCAAGGCATCTGACTTTGCACAGTGGTCAAAAATCAGTGTGAAGGGAAGATGGCATGTTAATATGATACTACTGTTTTAGTAGTCCTCTAGGTCAAGAGTCTCTTTGAAGTGCAAAACATAATTAAGAACAAAAAATACCATGGTAACTTAGCAAATAATGTCCTTTTGATCCTACACAGCGGGCAGAGTAAAACCCAGCTTCTGATCACCCACAGTAGTATGGACTGAGTTTATTTTCCTAATTCCAATTGGGAACTACTTTATGCTAGAAAATTATGCAGTTTGGTCTAATCTGATGCCTGAGTAGTGTTGCGTGAGTGTAGCTGAACGGTTGATTCCTTCAATACCTACAGTAAGACATATTAAATATGATAAGGTATATTTTTATCCACTTTTTTCCCTAATTCTTTTCTGAGGTAGGCAAGTAAAAATACTCCAGTGCCTCAAATATTCTCCTGTTCTCAAAATAATATTCACTTTCTACTTGAATTCATTACTATGTATGTATTCTCTTGTAGCAAAAAAAGTTACTTAAGATACAGAAATCCTGGCCTGATGTCACAGTAAATCCAGGGCTATAATAGTTTCTTTTATTGCATTTTAACACAGTAAAATCTCTGCAGATGTCCTAGATCATGTTTGCAACGTGAGTTTGCTGTAACCTCCTGAACAGCAATGCTGTGAAAAGAAAAAGGATTCAGCAGGCATAGCCTGTATACATTTGAAACTGCAACTGCCCACATATTTTAATTTTCAGTGACCTATCAAACTCCTTATGAGTACAAACATGAACACTGAAAGGAAATTTGTGAGATACCCATGGTACAGCTATACTGCGTCTCTACCAGTATTGTCAGAGGCATGAGAAAACTTAAAAAATTAGTTGTCCGTTAGCATTCAGAATCAGTAGCAAGAGAGAAGAAAAACAAGGCAATTTACTTGGCTACTTTGGGCTTTCTAAGCTCTGGAGTGTTTTTTATTTCCCCTATTTGTATATTCACAGGGGAAGAGAGGAGGGAAGGACATATATCTGTCTGAAGAGATTACCCTTAATAGAATAAGAATTCCTAGACTAGAACAAAATGTTTCATTTCAGTCATGTTTGGAGGAAGAGACAGTAATTTTTAGTTCTTCTTTCACTCCATTGATGACAGTGTAAGAGCAGGAGGTATCGAAATGCTTTTTAATCTACCTGCTATAAGAATGATGGTGAGTGCTTCATCAATATGTTAAAAATTATTCCTGTACATGAGTAATTTTAGGCATGTTCCAGTTTATCTTCTGGAAATTATTCCAGACTTTATGAAGCTCTCTTTTGTATTAGAGAAATAAATCCACCATACACTAGTAGAGCACAGCAGAAATTTTCAACCAGAATGGAAATCTAGCACATCATTAAATGCCATTTCACAGAGGTTTCAATGTGAATTTCATGAGATTTTCCAGAGTAATTTTACTTTTAAATGTACATAGGAAGATAGCTTTTAGCTCCTTCAGAGGGACTAATCAGAGACAAGTGTTCTTCTGGGAAGGCCAGCAGGCCACAAAGACTGACCCCAACTTCTGAGTGGCCAGCAGAACCAGGAGTCCAGCCAGAGAAGAATGCTGAAGAGACCAGCTGGGAAGGCAAGCTGACACTGAGATAGCACTACTTCAAAAACTGATTCCCAGACTGGGCATCGGTACCTTGTTCCTGCCAAAATTGCTCTGTGAGTGGCCACAGCAGTCAGCTCCAAGGATGAAGCAGATGGAAGAAGAGCTCAGACCAAGCACAGTCTGCCAGCAGTAGAAACACTGGCTGCATGGGGAGTGATATCATGGTGACTGCATATGCACACATCAGCATGCCCTAAAACTGTGTTTCAACTTTCAAAGTTCAAGTATTGCCAGATGCAGTTACACACTTGTGTCTCTAATGACAGAATGAGTCTTCCTCAGAGCAGCAAAGATGGATGGTTTACCTACGGTATGATGGTGTGCTTACAGAGACACTGTCGGAGTGGAGAGACTGAAAAGTTTACCTGTTTCATTCTCTTAAATAAGTTTCATAGATCATAGAATGTTTTGTGTTGGAAAGGACCTTAAAGATCAACTAGTTACAACACCCCTGCCATGGGCAGGAATGCCACTCACTAGAATAGCAGTTTCACCACACTGAGCAGGTTGCTCAAAGCCCCATCCATCCTGGCCTTGGACACTGACAGGGATGGTGCACCCACACCTGCTCTCTCACTGGAGCACTTGCCAATGAAGTCTGAGGAAAATAAATCATGAAGTACCTCAGCCTGCTCCTTATCTTGGGTAACCAGGTTTCTTATTTCCATTCAGAGATTCATGATTTCCCTAGTCTTCCATTTATCACCAACTGTACCTACAGAAGATTTTATTTTTGCCCTTGACCACCCTCTCCAGATTTAATTCTCTCAGGGCTTGAGCTTTCCTAACCTGGTCCCTGGCTGCTCAGACAAATTCTTTGTATTTGTCCCAGGCTTCCTGTCCTTGCTTCCACTCTCTGTAGGATTCCTTCTTCATCTTTGCTCCCCTAAAGTCCAGGGTAATGAGCTTGCTGTACACCCTCCTCACTGCCCTAAGGATGTTGAACTCCACCATTTCATAGTCACTGCAGCCAAGGCTGCTCTGGAGCTTCACTTTCCTTACCAGCCTTGTTGGTGAGAACAAAGTCTGGCAAAGGACCCCTCTCCATTAGTTTCTCTGTCACTTGGACAAGGAAGCATTCCAGGAACTTCCTGGACTTCTCATGCCCTGCTGTCACATTTCTCCAAGAAATACCAGAGTGGTTGAAGTACCACATGAGGACTAGGGTTTGTGAACATGATGCCACTCATATCAATCTGTACAGGACCCTCACGCTCTCAGTATTCCTGGTTAGGTGGCCTGTAGCAGACATCTATAATGTCACCTGTCCCTGTCCTCCCTTTAATCCTGACCCCTAAGCTCTTGGTCAGCTCCTCATCCAACCCCAGGCAAAGCTCCATGCACTCTAGCTGGTGCACTGACATAGAAAGTGACACCCCCTACTCATTTCTTCCATTTGTCCTTCCTAAAAGCCTGTATCCTTCTATTTCAACACTCCAGTCACAAGAGTCATTCCAAAACGTCTCCGTGATGACAATAAGATCATAGTCCTGCAGGAGTGTGCACATCTCTAACTCCTCTTACTTAGTCTTGTGTGTTTGCACAACAACTTTAAAGTTGAGCCCCTGATGAAGCCAACACACTGGCTGAAATTCCTTTGTGCTGCTCTTCAGGTGTTCTCCTGCTGAGCTGTGATCCCTTTCCAGGCTCTGGGCATCTCTTGCTGGTGCTCAGATCACCTGGTAGGAGTGGGATGGACTGAGGTTCCCCTCCCATGGAAACTTTAGTTTAAAGCCCTTGTCACCAGCTTGGCAAGTCTATGGCTGAGGATGCTCTTCCCCTTCTGTAACAGATGGAGCCCATCAGCCCCCAGCAGACCAGGTTTCCAAAGAGAGCCCCATGGTCTAAATAGCTGAAACCCTGGCTGTGGCACTAGTCCTGTAATCATGTGTTGGTTTGTCGGATTTGACTGCTGCTTTCAAAGCCCCTACCTTCAGCCAGAAGAACTGGTTAAAAAACTACTTGTGCTCCAGAGTCCCTTACTGCCACTTCCAGAGCTCTGTAATCTTTCTGGATACTCCTCAGACTGCTCCTGGTTGTAGCACTGGTGCCCACACGAATCAACTGCAACAGATAATAGTCAGTAGACTGCATGAGGCTTAGTAGTCTCTCAGTGACATCCCTGATATGACTCCCCAGCAGGCAGCCCATCTCTCTAGAGAAAGGTCAAGTCAGCAAATGAGTGCCTCTGTGTCTCTCAGAAGACTCACCTGCTGCTGTCACCTGTTGTCTTTTCTTAGTTGCATTGGTTGTTACACGAGGAGCAGATGGGGCTGCCTTACTCAGCTCCAGCCTGTCTCCTGATGTGAAGGGTCTTTTCACCATGAAGAGCAGTGAAGTGGTTCTGCAAGGGCACCTCAGACTTTGGGGGAAGTCTCTTCCTCCTGCAGGCCCTTGCTTTCATTCCCCCAAGCTTTCATTCTCCTGCGTCACTTGCTCCTCTCCCTCCTTCCTTCCCTCCCTTCTGTGTGTGCTGGTGGGAGACTTCTTGTCTATTTGGCTGGGGGCTGTGGGTGCACTGCAGAATGCACTTGGAACCAGCTCTCCAACTCCTTTCCAGTCTCCCTGATATTCCTCATCCCTCTCACCATCTCCTGCAGCTCAGCCACCTGCTTTTGGTGGTACTCTGACTGGACACACCTCTCGCAAGCAGGTCTGCTGCCTGTCCCTGCACCAGGAGATAGGCCCAGGTTCTTCCTGAAGTCAGAGGTCTACACTTCAGCCTTTCCCTTCAGCAGCAACCTCTGGGTCAAGGCATCAGTTACTGCTTGGGTATATGGTGCAGACCCCTGAATCAGAGGTGCAGTCTCTGCCCTCAGATGAATGCCTGCCATTCTGCATTGAGGGTTGGGCAGGATGAGTGCCCTTGACCTGTGCAAATGGTCACAGAACTGCCCAGGTACTGGGTTATGTGGACTTCAAGTCTCTCCACTCAGCTAATGGAATGCTCCTCCTCCAAGGAGGCATCTTCCCTGTGTGCCCTCCCACACAAATGGCTACTGAAGCTGTTGCATCACATCCTGGTCTCCACTGCTCCCTAGGGCTGCCTTTGGGAGAATGTGGGCTGGTTCCCTTATCCCTGGCCCTGCCCATGCCTCCTCAGCCCATTATAAGACTGTGCACAACTACCTATGTTACAAATACATGCTTTGCTGCTCAGAGAGAACAAAATCACAGCCAGCAGCCTGGCATCCATGAGAAAAGCAGAGTCAAAAACCAAAATGTTCATTAAAGACTCAAATGCCAGACTCAAACTTCCACAGGGCTATTTATTATCACTGAGGCAAATGAAATAAAATTGATAAAATTCTCCTAAAACCACAGAAAGACAGGCTTATTATTTAAGCCTTCTCACAGTAAGAAATCTAACTTGTGTATTATTTAGCACTTTGACCATTCTAGCTTTAAGTATCTCAAACAATGGGCTTTCCAAAAATTTGCTTTGGAAAACTGCACTCTCAGAACACGCTTTTAACTGATAATCAGCTTTTCTTTGCTTTTTCATTTTCTCCTGTTTTTACTGAGTTACACATTTCACAACATTTTCCCTTACCTACAGTTTCTATTCTCTGAATGTTTGCTGTCCTTCAGCTACTTGAGTATTTAACATAATTATGAATGTTTTCTTCCCTAGTACATTTTATAACAATATGTTAACAATAATACAAGGCCTGGACTACCATGTAATGCTCAAGTTTGTTAGCTGGAGGCATTGGCTTCACTCACTAAACATCTCAAGAATTTGGCAGAACTAACACTAACCATCCAGGGAAAGTCTAGTAGGAAACATTTGATAAAGAAAAGTAAACACAGCTAAGAGTCAGTCAGGAGTACAAGAGCTAATGTTGGAACTGAAAAAGAGAGTATAAGATTATAGTTTTATCCCACCTCATTTATAAATAAATATGGGTGCAATTTAGGTTTCAGAGGCAATAACAAATGAAAAATAGAGGCACTAACCCTTCCTCGCAGGCCACTGTTATCTGCTCCCTGGTAGAGCACTGAACAAACATTCAATGAAATAATTATGCAAATAGAAAAATCCAGCAGTCAAAAGAGGCAGTCTGAGCAGAGGAGAAAAGCTCACTCCAGAGTGTAGCTGGGCTTCCAGCCTCCAGAGTGCTCACAAAATCCTCAATGGTCACAGGGAAACCACGGTGCTTTGAGTTTTTTTAACAAATTCTTCTGCTAACACACCTGGTATAAAGCACATGCCATTGGGCTTCAGGGAGAAAATATGTCATGCAAGGGGCAGTACAGTCAGTTCAAGAATACTTTTTATTCATGTAGCACTCAGAAACAATTCCTCCTGACTGAACATACGGCTAAAAATCCAAATTAAGCCTTACTAAAGAGACATCTAAATACAGGTTTGTAATGAAATAAAAAGAAAAATGTGATTCATTGATCCTTTATGGGAGAAATGGAATGCTTTAATAAGGCTTAATCAATATTTACTGCCCCCAGTAGCACTTACAGCTGTGTAATAACAGCAGTGTAAACAGGTCAAATGAGAATAAGGCCATTTAGTTAGACAGAACTGCAGGATCAGGCCCTTAAGTTTCTGCAGCCAAACACATCTTCGAAAAATAACTTCACTTACAGTAGTTAAATTGCAGTGACTCCTGAAAAAAAAAAGATAGTTCAGAAACAAAAACAGAGCTCTGTAGGAGCAACTGTTAAGAGATGCCTACAAAGATATCTGATGGACACATCTTTGAAGAATGAAATTTTTACACAGGGAGAAGGGTAGCTCTTTCTATGAATACCCTCCCACACTTTGCAACATCTTCTCTTCAAATATGTCAAAGCAATGCCTGGAATAGTTCTTCAGCAGATGTTGGACTCTCAATCCTGTCAGGAATAACCTCATTAATTTTGTGACACAGTATGCTGGGATTTTCTTTTTGCCTTTTAAATCTTACTATATATTTTGGACCATGCTAAATGAATTCAGATACACTGTGTCCCTGTAATAGATTTTAATATATTTAGATTCTCATGTAGATTGAACTCATTAGCTTTATAAACAGTAAACATGGTAAAAAACAAAATCACAGGAACTACATTTCTAAAGAGAAATCTTTCTTCAAAAACAAAAACCAGAAAAAAATTATTTTGAGCTTATGAACACACGTGAATAACCAAATGAAATAAAAGAAGTATCTTCATCAAAAATCAAGTTTGTAGAGAGGTGTCTAAACTAATATTTAAAGGGAAGGATTTTGGAAAGCAACAGGTTATACAGTAAAATTTCTTTCAATTTACTCTGTAAGAACATGTCTGAAATAATCTAAACTGTTTAATAGCAATTACACCACTACACACCATTCAAATGGCACGCAGGTTTGTCCAGGACTAACTAGATTTAACTATAAATCCTGAAGTGCTTCAGTGTTCTTGCTCCAGATGAGGCAATACCAACACTGATGGCCCAAACCACAGGATACTCATGGGCAGTGGAAGACAGCAAGTTTCTAAACTGTGTCTTTTCCATTTACAAAAAGTAAGAGAGATGGAGGCAAAAAATCCTTTTTTAAAGAAAGAGAGAATGCAGCCTTCTGAAGTCAAGTAAAATGACCAAGACAAGAAACTCTATAAAGCTTTTTCTCCAGCTGAAGCAGAAACCCAGCTGAGTGTATTACATGTGCAAGAAATAAGGGCATGAACAAAATTTTGACAAGTGGGTTGATGGAATAAGATTGGATTTCCACAAAGCATTCAGAACAGATGAGTTTTTGGATGAGCTTGCAGAACAGCCTGATCTTTAAAAGTCTTGTCAGAATGCCAAATCAGAATCATCACCCACTGAAAAACAACTTTCCAGGATATGGTACCAAAGACACATAGGAGAAAACTGTTTCAAAAAGATTTTCATTAATTTAGCCAGAACAAAGTTAATAATCCATGACATAAATGTTTCTTTCTCTACCAGCTTGTTAAAAATGCTAAATTCTCCCCTATAAAAATATTACAGCTAGAGGCTGACAGAGATTAGCTTATTCTTCTTCAAAGTCATTAAATAAATAATTAACCAACAATAGCTGGTAAGTTACCTTGACAACAAACAATTATCAATATGAGACTGCCCAAGGGAGAATGAGCCAGGGATTTCCAAACTGTGGCATTAATCAAACTACTTCAAAGCAACACAAAGACTCAGTGCTGGCAGGCACTCACTGCCTCTGGTGGATTCATGCAGCCTGACATGGAGCTTGGAGCTACTGCAGCCTCTGGCAACAGGGGTAATTTAGTGATGTACTTCTGTACAGCAAAAGGTCAAAACTATTTTTTTAAGCAAGAAAAAAGGAAACAGAAAATTGGAAGTACCTGAATTACAGGACCATTAATAATATGTCAGTCATACTCAGAAATTAATAGGAGCCGTATGTCCACAAGGTGTTACGGAAGATGTTTTTGCAAAGCCTATGGAAAAAAATGCAGCTGTGGAGCATTTCAGATACAACTACACATCATGAAAGCATCCTGTATTCAATGTGTAGACACATTAAAGATAACACAAGATATACTGGGGGCAGCTATTTTGAGAGTTTTCACATGTGCCTTTCATCTTTCATGCCAGTGTAACTGGACATGAATGGTTTGGAATCACTTCCAAAAGGTAAACAGTTTACCTCTGCACTTGCTTATATCTTTCTTCTTTCTGGGTTCATAGAGAAGGAGCTAATGGGCAAAGCATAACATTACCATATCGTCCTCTTAAACACAGTTTCTAAGGTGGTATAACATTTCCAGGAGACAGAAACTGAGAATGTTTTGTTCTCAAAACCCACACTTTGGAATCAGCAGGAAAAGGGTCCTTTTTAAAGGTCTCTATCAAAGAAATTTAGTATTAGGACATGAGGCTGGCTAGTGCTAGCACATCAGCTACTGTTTTAGCAAACAAGAACTTGTTCAGAGGCCTGTCAGAGCCCTTCAGATAACTCTCTGAATTAGATTATGCACATACCATCCCAGGCAGCAATAGTCAAAATCCTGCTGTAATGGAAGATTGTTCCCCAATGAGTAATTTGTTGGTGCAGCATAGATAACTTTTTCATCATACTGGAAATTGCTTTGATCTGAAATGAGCAGCTCTTGTTCTCATTACAGTATACCTCAGAGTTACTAACAAAGACCAAAAATGTCTTTTCTTTCTGAGCCAATACAGGCACAGACTTTTTTGCCTGTGCAGAGAGAATACACCAGTGCTCAGAGCTCCAGGATGCACAACTGGTATTTCCTAAACTTTGCCACGGCTAGGACAGAACCTGAGTCAGTAGAGGTTCTTTTTAAGGAGGAAACACCCATATTCCTCCCTTAAAGGATTTCAGTCTCTGCAGCTGCAACTTTTTAGTAGGACTCAGGTAAGTAAAATGAACATCCCTATCCATGTTCCTTGGGAAATCTTGACCCACTTCCCTTCCTGACAGTCTCCTGCCTCTCCTGGTTTTCCATATGCCTCACACCTTGCTCTTCAGAGGCTCTTCCAAGCCAGGACATGAGTTTCCTCTTTAAGGACCCCTGACCCCACACCACCTTCCTGACCAAGCTGCAGCAACCCAGACTGCCAACAGTCCGCTCCCCACAGCCTAACCAAGCCCCTTCTAGAATCACCCTTCCACACAATACTCACACTTGCCAACCCACAGGTTCAACCACTGTGTCCTCACTAGGTTCATCTCAGCCTACGACTAACTTTTCAACCAAATTTAGTTTTATCTACACTTTCAACAGTGACATAAACACAATTCTTAACCGTGTCTAAAGTAAACCAAAAAACATGGAGCCTCCATTGAGGGTCCAAGACCAGTGTTTCTAAATTATTGTATTATCCTTGGAAATATCACTTGAAATTATACTTAAATTATGGCACGAAAAAATTCTGATATCTGGGATAAATTGCCAAGAAATCTCAAGATGTTGCTTACACCAGAGTCAAATCTGTTACCAAAATCTGGAACTTGAACTAGTACTGCATATTTCACATGCTCAGTCAATCATCAACTGCTGGAGACTTCTGAGAGTATTGAAATGGGACAGATTGAATACATCAGCTGGATTCAGTCCATTTAACTAAATAAGAAATGCTCCACAGCTCAATACCTATCAGAGTTCTGGTATCTTCATAAATTAACTCTTTCACAACTGAGTCTAATAAGCATAAATGCAATAAGCAGGCAGTAATACCACAAGACTATCATGGCACAATATTTTCCAAACAGAAAAAGATACTTAAGAGAATGAAATATTCAAAATTAGCTCTGAGTTAGTGCAACCACTTGCTCGTATTTCATGGGCATATCACACCTAAAGCACTCTGTCCTGGGAAATAAAATAAATAATTAAGTCCAGAAAAGGTGACCAAAGGTTACATCCTCAGATTTATCTGTACTCATTTTATTCTTCCTCTGAGTTAATACAGTCACAGAAACCTACCCCATGTCAAATTCCTAAGATGGACTTTCCTGCTGGGTACAGCTACTGACCTGCAGCATCTGAAGGTAGCCTTCCTGTGGATCGCACAGCAGGGATGATATTCGGTGATTGTTCCTCATGCATCTCTGATTGTTGTCCCTTGAGAGGGGGAAAATTTGCCGGATCACTGTCATCCTCCCCAGAGCACTATGTACCAACTCTAATATTTCATTATCAGTGATTTCCTGTGAATGGAGACACAGTCTTTTAAAAACATGTATTTGTCCAAACACTTTTTATACACTCCTTTCATTACTGGATAAATGTTTTAAAAAAGATAACAGGTGAAAAACTTTACAGATGCACATTCTTAGTCTAGGCCAAATGCTATTATTTTTTGTTTAATACCAACAATGCTATTTTTTTTAAACATCATCTGAAACAATGAAGAACAGCCTAAAACAGTACCATTTATCTTGCAATACTAAAATTCGGCATATGTAGTTTTTCAAAGAAAAGCACCAAGATGGTCTTGACAGGTTTCTACATAAAAAAACCAGGAGCCTTGAAACTAAATTTATATAGAAAGAATTTTTGTTTAACAGACTAGAACCTCACTATATCTTCAGGACAAAATAACAATTGAAAAACCTAACAGTCTTCAGGAAATATGGCCCTTACACCTTGATCAACATTACAAGTAAGACTTTTTTCCCCTAAGAACAGTAGATCATTTCTGCAGACTAATCCTGATAATGACTCAAGGAAGCATTTTGAGGTTATCTGTACTAGGAAAAAAAAAAAAAAGGAGAAACTTCATGGAAGGGTTTGACACATATAGGAACATCAGTTTCTGCACACAGAATAATTTGGGACAAGATATAAGGAGATTGCAAGGACAGGATGCTCTTTTTTCCAGGGTCTGCACTTTCTGAAGCTTCTTTGCAGACCTTCACATGCCCCAGCCTCTTAATCAATCCTGGGACAGAGCCTGTATCTGCTGCTCTTGAATGGCGACTGAAGCCAATTCAACTACATGCTTTACATATTCTGTATTTAAAGAAACACACATAACCAAAACCTCTTTTTTTTACCCCCAGAAAAACAGTTTGAAAATCACAGGCTTAGCAGACTCTGAAATCATATCAAAGGGGTAGCTTGTGATGTTTTCTTCCTGGTAGGAGTTCACTGTGAGGAAACACGGGCAGTGGCATTGCATTGTGCACTTATCCCCCAGGCACCTGCTTTACATCCCAGCTCCTCACCACAGCCACCAGCAGCGCCTGGAAGGCATATCAGCGCATCTCCAGCACAGGGGGGCTGTCCCAGCTGTACAGCTGAGCCAGCCCAGTGCCCAGCCTGCGCAGGGCTATCTCAGCTCCTTGCAGGCGAGGGGCTGCAAATTATTCCTGTTGCTGCATTTACTTGGCCAACAGGGCCCACACCTTGTGATGTGACATTATCAGAAGCGAACCTGGCCCTGGGCATCTAACATTGAAAAATTATTTTGTTTTCTCGCCATTTTCTCTATCAAGCTGTGACTAAAATGACCATGGGGTTACTATAATTACTTGTTCTGGTTGACTAGTACCATAGCTTTGGCTCAGGTTAGTCTGACTTCTTTGCCAATTTCCCATCATTTCTTAGGAATATGAATTTTTAACTTTGCAGAAGATGAAATTCATTGCATTAATGACAGACCAACTGGTGTGGCATGAAAACAGTAAATAAGAAAATAAATATATTCTTATACAAGAAAAGATTTTGAAGCTTAATAGAAAATGCTGGGCAGCACATGTAGCCTTGCAGTGAGATACTGAAGCAGACCCACAAGCTCTATGGATCCCTCCAGGCTGCTGCCTTGGACTTCTCTTCAGTGGGGCTGTGGGATGTTAAAACCACCCACTGGGTCTAAGCTGCAGTCTGAGGGAGAGACAATTTTATGGCATAGCTTTAACTCATAACCTCCTAGGCTGCATCCCTTGGCAGGCACACTCAGACCGAGTGGCTGGAAACTGAAAAATAATCACAAATCATCCAAAACTTGTCAGATCACACCACACACATTTTGTGTCCTCTCCAAGTGATACACAGCCTTTCAAAGATGTCTCATAACCTGTGACAAAATGTGTCAGAATGCTTCACCTGAGACTTTTAAGCCTATCTGTAGCAGATCAGAACTGCTTCCTCCATGGGATTTCCAGAACTAAGGTAGTAAAAGAAGGCAGTTATGATAGGCACATTAAACGAGGTTCTTCCCACTCACTATAGGCACCAAGTGAGTCCTGAATGTAAAAACCATGTTACTATAGAGCCAAAATAAAACAGAAGCCTCTGGAGGGAATTTCAGAATGCAAATTTGGCTAACTCTGACCCTGAAAGTGCCACCTTTTTCTGTGTTACCAGCTGACAGCAGCTGAATCCTTCAATGCCTCAGTTCAGTACATAATGCCAAGGGGAACAAAGCTCTTGTATTTTTTTTTCAGCTGATGGATATTTATATCAGCAAATTTTAGAAATTGGGTTCCTTTTCAGAAATGTAAAAGCATAGGGGAAAAAGCTACTGTTGAAAGTGCTGGGAACAAAAGGTCTATGTCTGCATTTTTGAGATGGTGCCTTAAACACTAAAGGTAACTATGGGCCTTTCCAAGCCAGCTCACAGGGTTGTACAGCCTTAGGCAGCATCCAGAGCACCTGAGCAGGACCAGGAGCAGGAAAGCATGGCTGAGTGCCTGACTGCAGAGGAGTGCAGGTCGCAGACATCCTGTACTGGCCTGGTTGTGGATTTCCCCGAGGGAGAATGTGCACTCCTTCCTCTTGCCCAGCACAGGAAAGCCCTGCAGACTTGTTTCCAGAAAACTTACAGTACTGGCTTAGTAGCACATGAGACCTTAAATGTCACATGCAGAAAGGTCACCTGTGTTCCAGCTGAGATAAATA
>JAWWEU010000160.1:7831240-7853906 GCA_035583155.1 Acropternis orthonyx
CCCCCCCCCCCCCCCCCCCGACGGGGAATAATTAAATAAAAGCAAGCCAAAATAGGAAAAATAAATATATGTGAAGTTCATTCTTACCTTTACACCCAACAGAATAACAACATATATCCAAAAAGTAGTTCTAAGACTCGGAGTCAGAAGGGAAAACATATCAAGAGATTTCACACTGGTCTTACAATTAAAGTCTATTCATCTACTTATTTGTTTAAAAGTAAGGTTTTCTTCCTGCACATGATACAAAACATTTCTTTACACTGTGAAACTGAGCAAATTGTTCAATTTGGCCCTAGAGGGTTCCCCCCCACCCCCAAACAAATGCATCTCAACTTTCCAATTTTGTTCTTGGATCATTACCCGACACACAGTAAATTACCATTTATACCATGCATGAATGCTGTATTCCCAGTAAAGCTTATCAGCTGGTTGGGCCCAGCAAGAACTCCTTGCAAAATTCTGCATCAAATACCCACTTTCTGGCTTTCATGATCCCATGATGTTGCTATTGCATCATAGGGTAAAGTTTTACTTAATACATATGGTGGGTTCTGCTTGTTTCAGGGACATGGTTTGTGCAAGGTTAGAGCCCAACCCCCTATTGCTTGACACCTGTAACCATAGTTTGCCCTAAAGCTTGTCAATATTGAATTTCTTGAATGAGGGTGGAGAGAGAACACTTTACCTGGGGACAGAAGTTATTCTCATCTCTAAGTATTCTTATCCTCATTTTTCCTTTAGTAAGGGAAAGACTTTGGCTATTCCCAATATTGCAGGGAGCACTTAAATATTTTGGTAGTCAGACCTAAGTGTAAGACTAACTATTTACCCAGGCCAGCAGTAGTTCTCACCACCCGATTCAACACTTAAAAGGTATTCCTTTAAACACTATATTTTTGTTCATGTGGAGTATTAATGGTAATTTTTTCTGGCGTTATCTATTTATTTGTACATAAATATTGGTTATTTGGGGAATTAATTTATCTGTTTATCTGCACACAAAGAACTTCAGTTTGCGTGCAATATCCAGTCGTATTGCTCAGGGGAATATTTTAATCTGCGCTACTTGTGCTCAACTATCATAACACAAATCGCAAAATGAGACAATTATTTTTCACATTACAGTCCCTATTTTCCTAGAGGTGATGACAGAAAATTATAAATTTTAATGACATTAATAATTTAAATAACCAAAGCATATTTCCAGAAACCGTATCCCTGAGAAAACTAGAGGACTGAATTGAACAGCAATGCAGACAGGAATGCCCATGGAGACCAGTTACAGACTTATACATTGATTGTTTTCAATAGTATCCATAATGTTTGTTGTGTTATTCTAATTCCCCTCAATGCACTATTTACATCTAAAAAGGGACACATGTTGAAAATTGAGAAAACATCATTGAATTAGCTATTTTTTTTAGAATGCTCACCGCAGCTTACCCTGTACCTCGATTTATTCAACATTCACATTATTCAGCTTCTCTGCATCCCACATGAACAGACACACACAGATATATCCATAAAGATTAATCCTTTTAAGGAAAGGGCACCATCCATTTTTCATAGCACAGAAAGCATTCTAATACAAGTCTGCATGACCACCTGTCCAACTCCCCTCCTCATTGTCCTCCCACAAATCCAACATTACCTCACTTCTCTTCTTTTTACCCAATGCTCCTAAAAACCTCTATAGGGATGTATTTATAATTTAATTGAATTAACTCTATTTCTAGATATAAGGGTTCTGCACTCGGTGTCCAAATGTCTTTCTCAGATTGTAGTGAGTGCCTATACAGTAAAAGATCCTCTGATTTCACAGAATATTATTCCATACTCAAAAGTAATTCTCTCAGGGGAAAAGTAAAAAAAGAAAACAGCATACAAAATTATAGTTAGTAAAAGCTGGACAAAATGAAAAAAAAAAACAAACAAAAAAAAACAACAAACCCCAACGTTGATTTTAAAGTGGAATTCACTGATAAAACAACTAACCAAAACTCATCTATAACTTTGCTTCTAGCTGACTAAAACACTTTTCAGGTCAATTATAAACCCTCATTTCTTTGTGCAGGATGCATGTATACGTGCAATACAGTTCCATGTATATGTATATCTTTCAATCATATAGAGGTGAAAAGAAAAAAAATCAAAAACATGCACAGATTTTTTGTGAAAATAAATAAATAATATATACATTTTGCAGTGTCAAAGATAGTGGACAAAAGGAAGGAAGCAAGATTTCCTAAGACAAGTAATAAATATAGGGTACCTGGAATACAATTGGAATAAATTTTAATTGTAAATTGTTACATTTTGCATTGGCATGTGTCATTTTCTAAATCTTACAAAATTTTCACAGTGTGTTGCTTGTATTTCTATTCAATTTTTGCCCTGTTCATTTTTTTATAATTTTTAAATATCTTAGAATGCTTGCCAAACTTGCATTCATAAATGTTCATTTAAAAGTCTGGGGTTTTCCAAGCAAAAGTAAACCATGCGGAAGTGTTAAAGATTTACTAACTTCTGGTTATCAAAGTAAACATAAATGCCATTATACAGACTGATGCTTCAAAATGAAACAAAAAAAAAATAATATCCTAGGCACTTCCGTTTGAAGAGGAATCCTAAGAAAAAATTCCAGTCTATCAGACAGTCCTGGCTCTACCCAAGTGAAAATTAGGCCATAAGAATTTTCACAAGCAAATTTGCACAGGGTCTTACTGTTCATTACCCAAAGTGCATATAAAAGAGAAATTTCTAGAAAAAAAAATTGAAGCAAAAAGTGAAGAACAAACACTGTATTCATAAGGGATTTTATTTCCAAAGTCAGTTTTCCCAATATTGCTCTACAAACCATGTGCTAGGAAAACTCTGCTCATCATTCATTATCTAACACCTTCCTACGTGCTACCCCTGGGGGAAAAGGTAGCTTGCTGAGATAGACTTTATCTGATAATTATTATTCTATTTTCTGCTCATTTCTCTCAACTTTTAAAAAATATTTTATAGAGGAAAATAATAAAGAAATGCCCAGATGACAATTGAGAAGTTGAGAATCCACCTGATTCTCAAACCAAGAGGATGAGTAATTACAGCCATTACTGGTCATGTCTGATGTGGTGAAAGAAAAGAAAACAAATACCGGTAGAAGCAATGAACCTGCAGGATAGAAATGCAAGGTAAGAAGTATATCCCACCAGGAAAGAGATGATGGGGTATTTTCTTGTACCTCATATAGGAAACTGCCTCCAACAGACAGTCAAACAGTGGTAAAAAAAAGACCTATGAAGACAGCAGAAATAAAAGAATTGAGCCTGAGTCCAGCGAAGTATTAGCAGAAACCTGCTTTGAGCAAATGTCCTGAAAGGGGAAAGGAAAAAGCATCAATAGCCATTTTCTGCACCATATTCATTTAGGCTGAATTTGGGACAGCTTTATCAGTCAGCTGAAGACCTACAAATTAATCTGCTGGCAACAACACCAGCATCATTTGGATAGTTTCATCTGTCCAAAAAGGAATAAGGTCAACTGGTGTCTAAAATTTTTGACTTGCATTCAAGTGATGAGGACAATATCATCTCAAAAAGGCTTAGAGTTCCCAAAGTCCCTTAGCACTCTTTCTGTCTAAGACTTCTCACCACTGATGAAACATGTACTCTTGCTATATTTCCAAATCTTTTCATTACTTTTCCTGCAAAAATATCCCAAGAACGTTTCTTCCTACTTCACTTCTCCCTTCTCCTTCTCAACTATGAGTGCTTTTCTGACAAATACCATCATAGCTGGGAAGAATTTAACCAAATACTTTACAGCTGCAATTGCTATAGTAGTTTCTCTGTGCTTACTGACACCAACTTTTCCAAAACAGGATCTTTTCTGTGGATTGAAAAGAGAAAATATTCAAAAGCATCTCTTTCTGGGTGTTAATGAGAGTTTAGTTTTAGTTTTCAATTAAAGTTTATAAGAATTTCAGTTCTCTTCTAACTACTGACTATGTTCCTTTTCTTTGAATTCTGAATCTGCATAATACACTATTTCTACAGCCTTATAATATTTTTTTTCAGATTTCTTATTGCAAACAGATCTTCACCAATAACAAACTGGTCCCTCACTCCTTTTTTTTTTTTTTAACTGTATTTATGATTAGCACGGTAAAAGCTACTGATGACTTTTTAAAAGGCCTAGTTCTTTAGCTCAGGTTAGTACAAGAAGATCAACTGGTTTACCACATTCTATCTATTAAAAAAAGCCACTTTTGAATTTGCAAGGGCCATTACAACGTACCTTTATTCAACCCACCCCAGAGTTGTGTTTCAGCACAGGCCACTTAGTTGATTTTTATTTGCTTGCTTTTAAACAGGACAAATGACAGCACAAGGTTTTCTGAGTGATAAAGAAATGAGTCCCTGTTCAGCCTTAGAGTCAAGTTGCTCTGCCTAGCATTAAACTGTATGTTGAACAGAGAAATTCAGAAATACAGTCACCCAGTGGGCAGTGCCCATGAACACCTCCTCCCTCCCTAAACTATTGTGCCACGACAAATACCCAAAGGGGTTTGCACTTGACCTATGATGAGGACTTTACCCCAGAGTACATTCCTTGCTGGAGAGTCCCTGATCATTCAGACAGCAAGGAACTAATGTAATGAATTTTCTGCTAGTTATCCCCTCTATTCCCATTGTTCATGTTTGAGAATTTAGAAGAGAATACTGTTTGAATTTCAACATTTGTGAATCCATATGGTACAGGATGTGGTGATTTTAAGACTAAAAAGGAAGGTATTTTGTGTTAGTAACAAGTACTCCTTTGTATCTGATCTGTGTGAATTGATTTGAATCAATGAGAATCAATGCAAGGGAAAAGCAGCAAATGAAAACTGTAGTCAAGTAGAAGCTCTGATCTTTAGCTTTCAGACTTATTTTTACATCTTATGATTAAAACTATTTTTTAAAGCACTGAAAGTGCTAGCAATCCATTACTAGGCATTGTTCTATCAAAACTACATACAGCTGCAATATAATTCCCCATTACAAATGACTGATATAAAGAAATATGATGCTAGGTTCATCCCTGGCTAAGTCAAATCACTGAGGCGGCCCCAAGGGTGGATTTGGCTGACAGAATCTAATCAAACACAATCGTTCCAGCTTACTCAGTAGTAGACAGAGAAGGATGGAGTTCCATGATGACTGGAAAACAAGTATGAGTCACAGTTCCCATACACTTCTGTTTGCCACCAAAAGTACTGAATAAATGATTTGATACGAATTATATGCAATGACTTTTTGTAAAAACTGTCACTGTCATAAACTGTATTGAAAAAAAAAAAAAAAGATATGCAAAAAGACCTAGAACAGAAGGTGCAGATCAGAAAATACTCAGTGGCATTCAAAACACAGTTGTATTTGTCTTTCCATACTGACATGTGAAAATATTTAGCAGACTTACATAATGTGAGTAGGATGCTGAAAAACAAAGAATAAAAAACAATAGCAGAACCAGGTGTGAAGAGAGACAGATGATGAGATGAAAGAAGGTAACCAAGGAACTTTTCCCTATACATTATCATATTTAGATCATACACCATTTTCCAATACTAGATGCCATTTTTAATGCAGAAGACTAAATTACATTTCCTTTATCTTTTCAGAGTGAACATTGGATCAGATTCCTGGTTTTTTTGTACTGCTATATCCTTGCTCCATCTTATGAGATTCACAGGAATCAAACCTAAATTTTTCAGCCTTTCCATATGGGTCATTATTCTACCAAGCTTTCATCATACCAGGTGCTCTCCTTAAGAGTTTCAGTGTTGTTCTGCATTCTCTTGTTTTGTTTTGAAGTGCCTTGCCCAAAACTTGCAGTACTGTTCCAGCAAGGCCAAACAGAGTAAAATAACTGTCTCCCTTATCTCACAAAGCATGTTTCTAGTAATGTATCTGAGGACTACATTTGCTTGCTTAGCAAGACCACAACAGCATTAATTTTCATTCTGGTTTTTATCCACAAGGATTCTAAGTTGTTCCTGCAGATGGTCACCAGCTATACCTCATTTTGCAGCCACACACAAAATACTCAGCACTTCTCTATATTTAATCTCTTCTGGTGTAGTGCCTCAGATTTATCTAAGTAAACAAGATCTACCACAATATGTTTTAACAGTCTGGTTATAATTAATAGTTTCTATAAAGTTAGCATCATGGAACTCAGTAAAAACATTAAAATCTCATTTTCCCATCAAGAAATCACCTTATACTTTCCTTTATATTCTGCTAGGTCTAAACTTTTTCTGGTTGCCTTTTATGATACCTGGTATGAGTCATTTTGCACCACAGCCTCGTTTTACAATCACTTACTTCGTTACACCTTTACACTTCTCCCTAGCTCTTTTTTTTTTCAACACTTTTTCTTTAGAATTCATCTCTGATTTCAAGTTCTCTAAAGTTAACCCATTGAAACCATGACAATACCTTGTTATGCCCTCACCTTCACAGAATTTCTCAGTTCTTTTGCCATCCTTTACTTTTTGCATTATTTTTCCAAAAGTGTTACTAGTTTAGGAAACTAGTTGTGAAGTTGGACAATGTCTTTATTGATGTCCATTATCCCTATTGTTCTTTTCTCATCCCTTCCTCTTCTCCAAACAGTGCATGCTACCATGTGATGATCACTTTCACACCAATTATCTTCAGGCTTCCTTAGCCATAATGAAACCTGAACTGACAGCTGCCTTAACTTTTCAAACATGTAGGGATAATGCTATCAATCACAGGAAATTGTGATGCCCATCTCTAGCCCAACAATATTTTTTCAACTGCCAGGGAAATTAAAATTTTCCTTTATTTTAATTTCTTTTCTTTGGGGCATCTCTGTCAAAAAAAAATACACTTACAAAAAAAACCAAACAAACAAAACCAACCAAACAAACAAAAAACCCCACCACAACAGTCTTCCTTTGTGTATTTCCAGGCAGGTATTGAACAAGCTTTGTCCCTCACATCTCCTTATCTTCAGAGCAGGAACATATGGTTTGGGCATGCAACATTATGTTGCTCTCTCTTCATCCCTGCCAGTCTTTCATAAAATATTATCTCCTATATCAATCAGTAGTCTTGTGCTTTGTCTTACCACAGCTTTCAATTACACTTCTGAATAGTGGTGGACGGTTGTTAAAAAAGAAATTAAAGGAAAGATGTTATAACCGTGAAAAAACTCTCAATTGAATTAACAGTCAAATTCAGTATGCATTTCTCTTTCATGAAGAGTAGTTCGCTGCTTTTTATAGCGATTTACTTGTAAAAATAATCAATGTTTAGAAACTTGGAATTAGTACTAAATATATTAATCTGAGGGAATAAAATACTGTGTTGAATTTGATTATCTTCTTTGGTAAATATTCCAGTTTTGCAGAACAGTTTATTTTATCTTTTCTCTACCCTTGGAATGGAGAAACTTCAAAACAATAACATGTCCCACAAAAAAGAAATGTGGTTTCTAATGCTATTTATACTTACAGACCTACTGCTGCTGCTAATAAAGAAGCAGACACAGACTCCTAGAGCACTGTTCCTGGTAAAACCACATACAAATTCAGTTTTAAGTATTGCTCTTGTGTCTCTCCCAGAGACATATGTCCTGGGCAAGGCACAGCATTTTTTTGGAAAAGGCAGAAAAAGAGAAGGGGAAAATAAAAAATGTCATGAGGAACCAACAGACATGCTTGATGTCAGGTATGAAAGAGAAAGGAAAGAGAAAAAAAAAGAGAAAAACAAGAAGGAAAACTAGGGAAAAAATACAGGAACTAAACATAAAAACCCCCAGGAGCTATCTACAACTGTGCCAGCTATGCCAAAAGAAGCAACACACATCTATCAAAGCTGGTAGGTCACTTCAGCAATTAAAGGCACAAACAGCAAAGGTACAAGCAGAACACTAGGTATGTTCTAACATATCTTCCATAGGGTCCAAACTGCTAGTCATTGGCCACTCCCACCACAGCCAGGTAATAACATGTTTGGGATTATTCTGGAGACACAGGTAAGCATGTCATTACTTGGAAGAGTTGTTTGCTTTTGCAAGGATTTATACAGAAATCACAAGTACTCTTGCTTCTAAAAAGCTACTCTGTATGTTTAACCTAGAATTCAGGTACGACTGCTTCCC
Organism: Acropternis orthonyx; assembly: GCA_035583155.1. Classification (NCBI taxonomy): domain Eukaryota; kingdom Metazoa; phylum Chordata; class Aves; order Passeriformes; family Rhinocryptidae; genus Acropternis; species Acropternis orthonyx. The sequence continues at coordinate 7,839,410 of JAWWEU010000160.1, forward strand.
AAATGAATGCAAGGGATGATTTAGTATTTCTGGATGAATAAAAATAAGATTACATATGATGAAATATAAATCTAAAAGCGGTTGGGTAGTTAGAAAAACTTTTTTTTTTCCTCCTCTAATCTCCAGTACTTTTGACAGTTCTGCAAGTTTGAAATATAACATGTATGAAATAAGAAAAGTAGAAACACTTAAAAATATATATTTTTAAAGCAGTAAGGTTTTTATGACTTGGCTTCGGAGGATGTATGAGGACATGATACTGCCTGCAAAGACCCAACCCAGTGTATTCTTTTATCCCAGGAAACTTGCCATGTAATGTTTCAACCTTCCAACCCCATACAATAAATTCAACTCTTAATTCACTAAGTCCTTCTGCACCAGCAATGGCATCCAAACTGAACAGATATCCCAGCACAGAGACCTGGGTTATTGAAATCTAACAAATAGGAATTTGACACTACAGCTCTGCAATTTGGGAACAACTCTTATATTCCATATTTGTTCATTTGGTGGGTAATCAGCTTACCAGCCATACAGATTTAAGTTAGCTCATCCCAAGCTTGATAGTGTTGCTCACCTCAAAAATCTAAGTGATAAAAGACATTCTAACTCCAAAACTCAACTCCTGTCTTACTGTGCAGGAAGGTGCACTAGGAACAAAAACCACAAATGCTTCTTGGATTGTCAGTACACAGAGAGTAAAGTAGATTTAAGTCAAGTGGGAGAATCACAATGCGTCTTATTGAAATAATACCATGCTATTAATTCATTCTTACTACAGCAAGGTAAGTCCAAGTTTCAGATATTGGCTTGAGGAGAAGTGGAAGACAGGGCAGATAAAAGGTGTTCCAGATCAGTAGACCTCAGCAGTCTAAGCAGTACGAGGCCCTTAAATTCTTCATGGAGTGAGGCAAGCCTGAAGAGCCTATTTACAATCCAGTGCTCATCATACATGGAATCTCAATGGAAAAAAATTGTCATTGTGTTCTCTTCCTGCTACTGCCCCTTTAGGTCAGTCAGCCCTACCGCTCTCTCCTTGCAGTGGGATCATTAGTTCACACAGAACATCAGGTGAACAGGGAAGTGCAGGATTCTCAATCTGACTTGGAGAAAAAAGTGCCTAGCTGAGTTTTTGTTTCATTTATATAATGGACTGCTACTTTTGTGGAATTACATCAAAAAGAGCTGATTTGACTGTTGGGAATTAAAAGTTAATTCCATTCTGCAAATCACAGCAACAATCAGCATTATATTTTCCATCAATTACTTACACAGTTCTCACTACGACCAACTGGAAACTTGTACATGGAAAGCATGATCAGTCTGTCTTCTTACTTGCATGGGGGTATGCATCCTTAAATAAGAAGCAAGCCCTAAGGAAACTCCATCCTTCTACAGATGCATCCGTGTGGATGCTTGATGTGCCTTCCTTCACAGTAGCTTGAAGCACACACACAAAAACCAACACTCCTCTATTAAAGAGAGAAGCATCAAGACACTTTCTCCTCTTTTTGCCTGCAAAGAATTCTCCAAAGTTTCATGAGTCTAAAAAGCTTCTGTAATTGGCTGTTCGAATTTAATTTAATTTTATGATATTTATAATTATGTGCACTAGTATTTTTCACTAGACAGTTATACTTTAGATTTACATGTTGCTATCATAGCTTCCCTACCCAGGCTTTAGCCATAAAAGAGAAAAAATAAAAGCTCCCAAAAGAGAAGCAGAACTGACACCCTGTGTGATGTGTTTGTCCATGTGTGTGCATGCACATGCTAGTGCATGAGCACTGAAGGTTTTTATTGTGATGTTACAGACTCAGGCTTCATGAAGTGAGTTTTAACATCTGAACAATAACAGCAGCAATAAAAAATTCACAAACACTCCCTCTCTCTAAATGTTTAGGGAAATATACACTGTATTATCTTTATGTGAATATAAACACTGACTCTTTGGGCATCTTGCTGATGTTTTGTAGTGAGTCATTACTGCAGCTGACAAACCAGGAGGTATTTAAATGTAACAAGGACTAGAAAGAATTTATAAAGCCTTTACAGATGGGATTTCACTCACTTTCCCTAACCCCTCTTTAATTACAGAGCCTTTCTAATGCCACACAATTCAATTTATAGTTACTATTAAAAGTTGCCTATCCAAAAGTATTAACTTGGTGCAAAGAAAACAATGAGAAATTAACAAAGGAGTTCATTATTAAATTAAAGGCTATGCACGTATAATTTAAAAATAAGACAGCAAACTCTGTTCATTTTAACTTAGATATTTTGCTATCTTTTAATGAATCATTAATAAAACCACAAATATATAAAATACTGTCATTTATCAATGATTTATAAATTACTATATATGATACATTTAATTGCTTTTTAAATATGAACCTCAATGGACTCTCAAAGGACATCATGGTACTAAGGTAAAATTGAGGACATAGTAGCAGGACAGGACACCATTTGCTGCAGAGAGGAAACATCACATTTTGAATCTATACTATTCTGGATCTTGGCCAATATACCAACACAGTTCTGCACTAGAGAAAACCTGTGTATCATGTAAATTTGAATGAGCTAAGCTTGCAACCAGCCTCAGTACTCTTTCCTGTCCTGGCATCCATGTGAAGGCTTTCAGTGGAGTGAAGGGTGAGCTCCTGGCAGATAGAGATGCCTGTATCTGACACTTCTTTTGAGATATTCTCTGCTTCCTAAATTGCCAATGAAATAGCATCAGCAGGAAGGTAAAAATAAAGCCTCCCACCTGCTATGAGGTATATTGGAAGCTTTATCTTGACCTCTGGTATTGAACCTCTGCCAATTCAACTAAGACAATCAAGCAATGACACCACAGATATTGCATCTTGTGTCATTCAAAAAGCAAAAATGCTATGTGTACACTCAGTCTGCTGTGTCAAAACATACAAAACTAAAAATGGGGACGAGTGAACGTAGCAAGCTGTGTTTTCTCTTTTGACTTTCTTACCTCATTTACATAGACCCAGTGACTATCCTTTGATGCAAGGTTGGTTTCCACAGCCTACAAAAATAAAAAGAAACATAATAATAAAAATAAACAAAACATGTGAAATATATTCCAGAATGAACTCATATAAAAATGTACTATAAAACTCATTTTGACTGTTTTCATTGCTACTGGCATTGTTTCAGTATAGTTCTTTTCATCTCTTCCTCTGCTGCTTCATGGGACAGGATCTTATTGGTGATAGTCACCTTTCCCTGATTTCAGTTCCTAAACCAAAGTACCCTGACCATGGATACCACAAAAGCATACTGGAGCAGGGTGGTAGATCAACACAAGGCCTCCTATGATGAACAACTGCACACCAAACATGCAGTTCATGAGATTTCACTTCTGTGTGATGTATATAATGCATCCTACTAGACTGGATTTCTTTTCAATATGCCTCCCAAAATATGCTGTCTCTCCCTCATTACAACTCTGATAGTTTAACTGTTAGTCAACCTATTTAATGGAAAACACCACTCTGACAAACCGAAGTGAAGTTCATACGAGTCATCCTCTCTTCATATTTACACAAGACTCAAAGTTATGATTTGCATGGTCACTTTTTCTGGCTTCCTAGTATAGACTTGGATAATCACTACATATTACAAAGAAACAGCCCACATCAGCACTTAGTATATTTATCCATAAACATGTAACCCTCATGGTTCACGAGATGCTAAAACTGGGAAAGATTGCTAGCACAAACAGCAATACAAGTACCAAGGACCTCAGTGGAAGGACTTGGCAATATACTACAAGTTCCTAACTGTCTCTTTGTTTGACACAGATAAACTCACTTCAACATACTTAATGGTCTCATAAAGCAATAGGTGCATCATCAGGAGGTGTACACTACACTGGTAGTGATATTGCTAGTGCCCTGCTTAATACATGGTTAAACAGTTACTATTGTGTATTCATCTCACCTAATAAAACAGGATAGTCCCAGTGCACACATCTATTTCAGGAGGCAGTTCATTACACAAAGTTTTGAATGTTCCTGCCTTGAACCACTTCTTCTCTGTCAGTATGACCACATTTATTGAACAGATATTCTTATTGCTCTGTTATAAATTGCCCTATGAATCACTGAAATGAACATGGTTAAAAAAACCAAATACAGATCAACAAAGTACTTCCACCTAAAGTTTTTTAACCTTGATAATTTCCACACTATTCAAAAACAATTGCACTGGTACAGAGACACTGTGGCACTGGGCTGAGCAGGAACATCATCAACTACCTTCCTCTTCAGAACAGATTTACATAATAAGCATCTCAGATATTTAGTGATAGATGGGATGAATCACCTTCTCTTATGACACTGACTACAGATGACTGGCTTAGAATAAACACCCACGACTTCTAAGGCTGCAGTGAAATGACAAGAGATCCACCCTTAATACAGACTAAGGGAGTACCGTTACCTGATGTCAGAAAAAACACAAAGCAAAACTTCACTAAGTAGTCAATACCAACATTTTTAACATTAGTCTTAGTCTATACTATGTTTGTTTGTTTGGGGTTTTTTTTAAAGGTATAAGTTACTTGCCTAAATAACTCTGTTTTAAAATTTTACTTATTTGTGTAGCCCACACAAACACAAGGAAAGTTGTGGGCAACACACATACCTCCATCTACTTCTCGTGTCCGCAAGGTGAAGTACTCCTTTAAAGAGACAAAAATCCCAAAAGAGAAACTGCACACTCGTCAAAAGAGAAAAATCAACGTGGACAGGGAACAGTAATTGTCTTCATCATCATAAACAGCATTATGGGAAAGTAACGAAACCTGGTGTCAAAGCAGGTGAGAACCACTAGAGACAACACTTCTGACAAAATAATCCTCTCCTCAATATGCAGTGAAAAACTTCCCCCCTTGGTAATCGTCTCCTTTTGCGGTTATTTTAAGCTGGCAGGAATTTTAAACTGACCACCTAACTGAGGAATAGCAGCTCTCAGGAAAACTAGCAGTGATAAGAGGAGGGCAAAAACTTGTACATTTTCTTCCTATTCACCCCCAAACATGTTCAGACAAAGCCAAAACAGCCAGGTACTGTAACATATACAGAAAAAGTAAAGTACTGCCAGCATTAGCAAAGCAGAATTAAATAATGCTCAGGTGCAGAGTTATTGTACTGGCTACATTTTGTGATTTATCTGCAACAGTGAGCAATTTGTATGAATAAATGCTAAGTCAGGGAAGCTGAAAGAGCCAGGGAATTTGAAATGAATTATGGTAACTCATTCTTCTGGGTTCACATATCTGGGCCAAAGTTTTTAAAATGAACTGCCTAAATTTAGGTTGCTAAGAGTTTCTCTTTAGTCATCAGAGTGCTAGACCATTCAGTGCTCCTCCTACGAGTCAATGACTCTGCATTCTAATAGCTTGGAATGTATTTAGAAACATCTCCGTAGCTAGTCAAGCTTAAATAGCTCTAAATGTCTCTTGTGTGTAGAACTGCAACACATAACATGAACCATTACTCAAAACGTAAACGTGCTGAGAGGGAGCAGAAACTTCAAGCATCCTGTGCTTCAGATAAGGCACCGTATTTACAGATCCGCTGCCATAAATCTATTGAAAAACACCTCTCAGAGGTTTCAGCTTTCTGATAGCACCGGTCTATTGCTGGAGGCTCATGAAAATTAAGCAGTGTGAAGAGCAAGGTCCCAGAGACCTGTGATATCATAGGAAAATTCATTGAGAATTCTCAGAAGAGAGAAATGACATGTTAGTAAGTCATGGAGTTTATTTTACTTTAAAAAGGAAAAATGCATTAGCGCTTGGGGGATTATAGTCACCCGTTTTTAATTATTCAAGCTTTTCAAGACCTTGCCATTTGTTTACGTTTGTGTCTATCCATTCAAAAAGAAAAGAATTGTTTAAGAAGCATTGTTGAAGGATCTACTACAGCCAGTTTCATAAATGCTCTCTATATAAAGAAGGTAGACTAGGAATTTGTGAGATAACTGTGGTTGGGGAAAAGTGCTGCCATCTGTTGGGGCAGGATTCACATGCTAAAATATGTAATAGGGTTTTTATGAAAAAAAATATTAATAGAGGTACAAAATTTCCTAGTTCTTTCTATACTTTAAATGTACATAGGGTCTAGTTGGCACTTGGGAGTAACACCTCACAATATATCTATCAAATAGAAAATCTGCTTTTGAGATAAACAGCACACTGGAAATTGAAGAGCATCCATCTTTCCTTTATTTTCTCTTAGAGCAGCAAATAGCTTCTACAAATTTGGGAAAAAAAAGAGGTTTATTTGAAATTGTATGCCCTTCTTCCTCCCCAACTACATTGCAAGAGTCAAATATACAATGCAGAACCCAAACAAGAGAATTGTAATACACTCAGTGGACCACTATTAGTGACAGTATATAAATGAAACTATCAGAATTGGGTCAGAATTGGAAAATGGGAAGGGGAGCAGTGAATGTAGAAAACTGTTTACATCTTCTCAGTAGAAAGCATTTGCAATAGAAATGAAATAAAAAGACACTGAAAATCAAAATATGAGCCTTAAGGTTTCAGATCTCAGCAACAATAATAAAAGAAAATAAGATGCTTCACGAAAAATGATCAGACAGTTTCATCTATATAGCTTTGTTTACTTTTACATATATAACTTAAAATAATTTACTGCCAATAATCCATGACAACATCATTTTATTGGAATACAGCAGAGAACAAATATTTACATTGCCTTTATGAATAAGTAACTTGGTTCATTACTTTATCTAATGGCAGTTGCAGGATTAAAAGAAGTTAGGAAAGTAAGCAATAAATACTGCTATGTTCAGAAATAAATCAATTCTGCAGGGAAAAAGGGAAAAGGAAAAAAAAAAAAAAAGAAGAACAGAAACAATTCTTTCCTGACCTCAAAAAATCTGAAACTGAAAACCTCTCCAAGGACATAATGGATGGCTTGTAACAGGGAAGGCTCTTTTCCACAATACCTGGCTCCTTTGCTAGGGTCAACACCTGGTAAGAGAAAAAAGCAGGCTGCCAAAAAGGAATGCAGGGATGAGTGGCTGGACACAACTGAGAGAGATGCTGATGGGTGTTCAAACAAGCATGGGCCGACTGTTCCAGCAGTAGCAGGATGTGCTGAAGAGTGTGGAATTACATCCATGAGTGCTAGAGTTGCAAACCTGTTGTCTCCTTACTATTACCCAGCGGAACAGGCAAGTAGTAACATTTGGAAGGCCTGTAACCAACCCTGGAATCCTAGAAGGAAATGTCTTGCAGGTGGCAAGCATAATGTTCCTGTTTTGTCTCAATTTTTGGAAACAAGGGCTGTCACCCTGAACTCCATGATATAAAAGAACTACCAGACTGCTTTGCTAGGAGAAATATCAAAGTAGCAAAGGTTTCTACTTGCACATCCTTTACCCTAATAGTGAACAAAAAGAGCATCATAACTTTCCAGAATGAAAAAAATGAAACAGAGTGTAAATTGGGGCGTTCACAGATAGAAAATATTTTGAAAAGGGTGTCCTACGTGAAGAACACAAAATCAAAACTGTTGCCAGTTGTCATGGTTTAGCCCCAGACAGAAACTAGCCAGCCAGCTCACCACTCTCACCTCTCCCAGAAAATGGAGAGAAGTGGGAAAAAAAAAAAAAGTAAAACCTGTAGGTTCAGATAAGAACAGTTTAATAACAGAAATAAAATAATTTAAAAAAAAAACCTGTAATAAAAAGGGAGACAACAAAAAGAGAAAAATAAAACCTCAGAAAGACAAGTGGTGCCCAATACAGCTGCTCACCACCCTCTCTCCAATGCCCAGCCCAGGCCCCAACAGCGATTGGTGTCTCCCACCTGACTCCCCCAGATTATATATGGGGCATGATGCTCTCTGGTATGGAATATGCCTTTGGCTAGTTTGGGTCAGCTGTCCTGGTCATGTTCCCTCCTGGCTTCTTGTGCACCTCCTCTCTGGCAAAGCATGGGAAACTGAAAAGTCTTGAGTAAGCACAACTTAGCAACAACTACATCACTGTGTTATCAACATTATTCTCATACTGAATGCAAAACATGACACTGTACAGCTACTGGGAAGAAAAATTAACTCTATCCCAGCTGAAATCAGGACACCAGCTGATGACTAATTACAGCTGTCATCAGAGAGCAGATACACCTGCAATGCGGTGAGTGCTCTGTGTCACTGGCAGATATGCCAGATCATCTCCAGACCACGGCTCCAGGAACCGGGCCCTGTTACTACGCTCCTCCTACGCAGCTGTATTCCTCTTGCAACCCTGCTGCAGATCCCTGCCAACCAGGCAGACAGACCACGATCATACCCGGGATACTTTTGTAAAGGAAACTTCCCTGTCCATCCAGGACCCACTTTTGGACTCACACTCGCACCTCCTGAGTGCCCACCTGAGGCACTGAGGTCCCTGTGCAGCTACACCCCCCACACTCACACACTGAGGTTTCCTTGTGAGCTCAACCCCAGGTTTCCCACAACAGAGTCAGATGTCCCAAGCCTTAAGAGTTTAATCTTGGTGCAAAAACTAAATGATAGCTCAAGCCGGTGCTTCTGAGGAGGGAGCTCGAACAAAGGAACAGTGTAAGTGTGGGACACTCTGGGTGTCATCAGCTCCTGCCCCATCCCTCAGTGTCCCTCACCTGGCTGGGCCACAGGTCCCTGGGCCCTTTATCATGCAAAGGGTTGGCAGTTCATGTCCTCCTGTCTGGGGCTCCCACCCAGAGCTGCCTGGGGCTCGCGCTGCAGCTGCGCACCAAGCTACCTGCACTGAATGTGTTCCTCAGCCCTCAGCAGAAAACCAGGCACAGAACGCCCTGGCCAGTAGTGAGAGTCTGAAGAAATAGCCAGCAGAAGACCCGAGTTCTTCTTAGAGACCAGGACAGTGGGGGATAAGGTTAGGAAATACTTGGGGTCAGCTTTACTACTATGAAAAAAGCAAAAAAAACCAAAACTGGTCTTTGTAACCTCATCATAGGCAAATATCAGAAAACACTGGTTCTTCTGAGGGTATTTGTCACCTTTCTCTCCATATGTCTAAAGCAACCAGTATGACAATGACAGATAAACTCGCTTTTTCGCTTTTCATTCTTTTTTTTTTTTTCTTTTTTTTTTATTATTCATAATGAAGGTGTAAGTAAAGGAGGTCTTGGGGAAGTAATCCTGTCTAAATCCCAGCTCTTTGCAAATCTCTCATAAGGGATCAGTCTCAGCCCTTACAATTCATTACCTGCTCACTTTACATTTGCCACTGAACAGATTTTAAAATAAAATAGTTTTCAACTCTTATCCTCACTAGGGTTGCAGCTAGTCACCTGCTTCCAAAAGCAGCTTTCAGGATTGCTTTCCTTTTTGAATAACTTCCATTTCTTTGGTTTTTTTGGGGTAGCTAACTCTCACTGTATCAAAGATCCTTTGCACCTAATGTTTTCTGGAGAAGAAATCTAATCAGCTAAGAATATGGACAAATACAGTGCTAAAATAGGTAAAATACACCGAGGTGAAAGAGAGAAACAAACATGACTGTGAAAGCAACTGGTGATCTGCCAGGAATGATTTTTTACGGGCATTAGTATTTATCCAAGGTGTGGTTGGTTCTGAGCTGTGTCAGTAGATTGGGAAGAGGCAGGGAATAGGGCAGAAGTTGTCTTTGTACTGTTCACAACCCAAATCTTCTGGTGTGACATTGTATGCTTTGTGTATCTTTGTATTGATGGGTGCTTGTAGAGCTTGTTTGACTGCCCAGCATCAAGCAATACATTTTCTTAGCCTATAATAGTCATCCCAGGAGAATGCAATACTCTGCCAGCAACAGGTCACTTTGGTTTAGAATTGCTTAGACCTCTGCTTGTCAGGTACTGATGCACTTGGCTCCCAGGCATGGAGTTCATGCATGCTTCCCTTCAACCATCACCCACGTGAGCGAGCGGTCTAAGTCTTGCTGTAACTCAAAATCTGCTTGGTTGGGTTCCCTTGTCAAACTGGACTATCACCGATCCAGCACCACTTATAATACTGTTCACTAAAAGTACATTAAAGATATCAATATGGGGCAAACCCATGCCCCCTCCCAGTCTTTGCCCATACTCCCAGCTGATTGTGTGGAACACTTTTTCACCCATAATCTTCTTGCCCCATCTGCACTTCTTTTTCTTCGAGCAATAGAATCTTCTCACCACCCTCATCATGTGCCTTTTACTGTCCAAATCTTGTGGAAAGAGGATTTAATAGTCTTAATAGCCTTTTTTGACCAGCACTGGTAATTTTCTATTTGAAAATAGCAAGTTGAGGGACACAGTTCTTTCTCCCAGTCTACTCTGCTCTCATGAGACCCTACCTGGAATACTGTGTACAGCTCTGGTGCCCCAAAATAAGAAGGACATGAAACTGTTGGAGCCAGTCCAGAGGAGGGTCACAAAGTTCATAAGGAGACTAGAATACCTTCCCTGTGTAGGCAGGCTGAGAAAGCTGGGGCTATGGAGACCTCATAGGAGCCTTCCAGTATCTGAAGGAGACCTACAAGACAGCTGGAGAGGTACTCTTTGTCAGGAACTGTAGTGATAGGACAAGGAACAATGGGTGAAAACTGAAAGAGAGGAAACTTAGGTTATATATAGGGAAGCAATTCTTTGCTGTGAGAATGGTGATGGACTGGTCCAGGTTGCCCAGGGAGGCTGTGGATGCCCCAACCCTGCCAGTGTTCGAGGCCAGGTTGGATGGGGCCCTGAGCAACATGGTCTGGGGGTAGATGTCTTTGCCCATGGCAGGGAGTATAGAACCAGATAATGCTTAAGGTCACTTCCTACCCATGATTCTATGAACATAATAGTAACATATTTTTTTTAAGCTTCACTGCTTTCTGTGGGAAGAGGTTCTTGTGTTTAGCATGCTTTACCTGTCTCATGTAAACACCATTTGAAATGCTATCTGTCAGAGTGTTGTAGCACAGTTATAAACCATACCTACAGAACATAATTGTTAGTGGGAAAAACATTTAACAGGTGACTGTAACTATTCCTGTGATCAGTCAAACTTTTTGCTGTTCATGTGAGCAAAATTTAGGCTCATTTTTTGGTTCTAAACCACCTGATAGCTAAACAAAGCCTTGTTCACTCTCCATTTTTCAGGCTTTCCTCACTCAACGTGGTGTATCTTTCATGCTTCCTGAACTCTCTGCTATCAGGAGTCATCTCCTCTTAAACTTGCTGTCATCTGTCACTGCCCCAGTGATAGGGACTGCTGGGCATGCACAGCCCAGCTGGCTGGTGGTGGCGAGAGCTGTCCTTTCTTCCCTGCACTCTCTCTCTCCATCCGAGATGTGCAGCAGGGTGCAGAGACAGGTTATGCCAAAGGGGATGAAGGCCAGTAGAGAAAACTGTGTCTTCCATTTGCTGACTGAGGGTCAGTGTGAGCAGCCCAAAAGGGGGAGAGTGAGCCTGTGGTGGGGGGAGAGGAGTGGGGGTCTGCAAACCTTGCCAGGGTGGCCAGTCCTTAAGTCACTGGTGATTGTGTTTCTCCCTTTGCAGATGTCCTGGCAACCATGGTGCCACAGCTCCAAGTTTCGCCATGTGTATGGCAAAGCTGCCAGCAAGGATAAGTGCTACAGCTGTGTGCCCATCACCCTCAATGTCCATGACAACTACTTCTGCGCTGTGAACCCCTACTTCCTTGCTGTGGTGACTGAGTGTGCAGGCGGTGGGGCCTTCCTTGTCATTCCCATCACGCAGGTGAGCTCTGCCAGGGTGAACTGGCTTTCAAGAGCATGCCAAGAGGCTGGAAAAGGGATAGGCTTCCTAGAGAACTAGATCACAGAGGATATTCAGTTAATGCTGTTGCCAGAATTGCAAAATGGTGGAAGAGGCACCATTTACCCTGGCAGGTGATTCCAGAGATGAATGTACTTACATGTTTTGCATTGCTGCTTGCAGATTTTTGACACCTTGTTTCATTTTATAACTCATTTGCCTTTCTTGTATAATCATCAGGAACTGTGCTGTTTATATGTTTGTGTCCTGGGAGAAATTGCACATTGAAAAGTATATAATGGATACAGAGGGCAAAAACAGAAAGATGCTTTAGTGGCATGACTTCACTTGTGACCAAAGGAGAATATGGTATATTTTGCTCTACCTTCTCCTTTGTGAAAGAATGGAGACACAGTTATCAGGCAACAAAGCTCTTAAACTTCAAGCACTGATGCTGTGAAAACTTCCCTTTCAGAAACAAATCTCAGCTTCATGAGTTTTGATGACTTAGGATCTGCTGAGCAGGGGAAGTTGGCTGTGTGATGTTTATTGCTCCAGAAAAATTAGCCATGCACTAATGTGGATTAGTTTCAATAAAAGATTATGATCTCTCTGGAATCAGGGCAGAACAGAGGCAAAAGTTCAGCCTTTAATTAAAAGTTAATTGATGGTGTTATTGCAATGCCACTTTTTCAATATATATTTGCTAAGGTTGAAAGTGAACTGGCTATGCTTGAAGAACCTAGCACAGTTCCTGGCCCTTCTGGACTTTGTTTATTCATTTCTTCAATGCTGGTGCTGTTCAGAGACTGTCCTAGAATTAACCACCACCTTGTTTTTCTTGACTGAGTCACTTCTTCCCCCTCGACCATGGTCTGTTGAGGCTGAAGAACTTGTCTTTATCACAGAAATGCATCTATAAGCAGACAGCTGTTGACTATGGGATGTGGGATGGGACCAAGCTCTCAAAGTGTTGGCAAAGTAGCTGAAGGTGCTCACACTGCTTACTATTAATTTTTCAATCTTCTCACCTCTTCTTAGCTTGGTTAGTGTTTAGTAGTAATTCTTTCTTGCACATACTCAGATACTCCACCCAGATCTGAAATATTGCCTACAGAAATCAAAGACATGGTAGAACTGAAAGGTACAGAAAAGGATAATTAAAGTGTGTCAATGAAAATGTGAAAGTGCTTTCATGTGAGGAATGACTTTGTAGGTTAGGCTTCAGTTAGTCTGGGAAAAAAGGCAAATAAATAAGATATATAAAACTCTGAAGAAGTTGGGAAAGAAGTTTAAGGAGCAATTCTGCTTGATTTGTTTGGTGAAGAGAATTTTGGAGACCAGGGAGCAGACACCGTTAGCAGCAGATGTAAATATTACTGCAGTTGAGATGTGGAGCTCACTGTTCCCGATGCTGATGAGCCTGGAAGAATTAAGGGATTCAAAACAGAGTTATGGAGAGGCGTCTGTCCCTTGAGGGTTGACCTTTGATGGTGGATAAGAGAAATTTTGTGCTTCACGCAACCATTCTCCAAATACCTGTTCCTGACCCATGTTGGGGTAAGGGAAGCAGCCTCAGCCACCCACAGAAAGTGGTTCCCCGAGTTGGGACCTGTGATACCAGTTCCTATTTTTGTGTGATACACTTTCAAACTGGTGCCACCTGGTGCAAAGCAGCAGCTTTTAACTTGTGCTCCTAGTGGGTTTTTTTTGTGAGTGCCACCTCCTGTGGAGGTGACCCATGGCAGACAACACCCTGGGCATTTGGCTTGGGCCCTCGGCTGCCAGGGCACCGAAGGCAGCCTGTTCTGGAGACACGTCTGGGACAGTATTGACTGTAATTGCAGTTACTTTTGACTGGATTCACAGGAAGCAGGCACATCCCAAGCATGCCACAGTATGGAGGAAAATCCCAAGAGCCAGAACATCACACATTTAGTCAAAGCAGGAGATGGTAGCCAGGACAGAGAGGGCTGAACTTCCTGGGCAGGTTGAACAACCTGTTTGGGAAGCTACTCTTGTCCCTCCAATGCTTTTTTCAGTTCATTCTGCATGTGCTGCTAGTGGAGGGACTGCCTGCCTCAGGATGTGCTTGAATGAATGCTCAGCTTTGCTCTGTTTAACTGTGTCTCCTTGCTTGTTTGTTGTGCTGCTCTCCTGCAGAGTCATGGACACCAAGCTCTCACATATCTTCTTGAATAAATGCCACTTCCTGCCTTCTGCACCATTCCTCCTTTCTGAGAGCCTGGGGCTGAGTTAGGGTTGGGAACAGTGGAGGTTATGTAGAGAACGAATTCTTTGCTGTAGATACCCTCCTTTCAGCATTCCACCTGAAGAGAAATTAGTTGAATATTTGACATCACTTTGAAAATGGTCTGTTGCAGGATGTGTCAACTAGACCCTGGTAAATATGTGCCACTGAAGCCAGCTGGGTGGAAAGGCAGCACATTTCCCCATGGAGGGAAGCAGCTGTGGCCTCAGGGTGGCTGGTGCCCAGAACAGACTGAAGGACTGTAAATCTTGCAAGTCCAAGGAGACACGAACTCAGTGACTGTAACTGGGATAGGCGCTGCTGTCTTGGTTTGAAAGAGAAAACTAAGATATCTGGGGGCCAAGAGAGCAAAGGACCCAGCCTGATTAACCACACCAAGACTCACTGTAAATTTCGAATTAGGGAATAGATTTAATTAGGTAAACAGTAAGGGGGCAAAA
>JAWWEU010000160.1:7854006-7943929 GCA_035583155.1 Acropternis orthonyx
AAAAAAAATCCCCCCCCCCCCGAAATAAGAAAAATCCTTTGGAACAATTTTGAAACCTAATATAATAACACTGCAGTAGGGAACACAAAAATTCACTATCTTCTTTATAGCATTTTGTAACCCTGAGTCAAACCTAGGTCCAGCTGCTGGTTTCATTGCAGGAGATGGACTTCTATTTTTAAAAATGGCTTTGTTCTTGACTTAAAAAAAATCCAGGAAAGCATCCTAGGAATCAGGGAACTGGTTTTGATCCCAAAGAAGAGCTACAGACCAAGTTTCCAATGCAATACATCTGACCGTAATTAATTGGATAATATCAAAGTGCACCTGTTTATCTGAGAAGCTTTGTGTATGTCTTGGATACAAATAAGATAGCAGATATGAAAAAGTCATTTTTGCTAGAACAGATGGGTTCACTCTATATCCCCTAGATATCCAATTTATATTTAGAAATTTCTTCAATTAAAATAGTGCAGTCCTTGTCCAGGTGTGACTTGCATAGGTAATAGCATTTCACAGAAAAAACAGTTTCTCTGTAGCAGTAACTGCAATTCTTGTACTTCCCTAGAACCTTCTTTCCATTGTATTTTAAATAAATACCTCTTGGCTCAATATCTCCAGAGGAGATCCATTAGATTAAAAATAAAGTAAGCATTACTAGCCACAATAAATATATTACCTAAACAAACATTATAATTCTTACAGCATACTAAAAACACTCAAAACTGATACTGTTTCTATAGCTTAATTGGTAAGGCTACCATTAGAACAGGGAATAAACAAAATTTTTCATTACAACATCCAAACTCTAGATGAAAAGTCATAAAACTATGACATTTTGGACTAATAATCTTGAAGAGAAGAAATTCAGGTGCAGTAAACTGGATCAAGTCTGTAAGTTTACTTATTTAATACAGGTTAATTAAAATTCCTAAATGTCATTTCAAAGTGAAATACTGCATTCTTCCTTCTCTAAATGGAAAAAAAAAAAAAAAGAAAGGACTTTAAAGTTTCCATGACATAACTTAAGATCACTGAAACTGTCCCTTTCTTACTGAACATCATTTTCCATGCAGAATTTGTACTTTTAACAAAAAAAGTTTTGCCAGAAAATCTATACTCTTCCTTCTTCTGAACATATTCTCAGAAATGTGCACGTATATGTTTTTTAAAAAGCACTTTGCAGGCTCACCCTGTCTTTCACTGATCACTACACTTCATGTCAGTGTTACATTTAATTCCCGACTCTTAAAATAGGAGCTGTCAATTCCCAAACTTGGTACATACTAGCTTTCTACGAGTCATTAATGAACCACAAGCATAATGTGCTTTTAGCATCTACGTTTTCGGATAATTTGCCATGTGTGTTACTTCATCCTTGGGCTACGCTCTATAAACATAGTACTAAAAGCCCTCACTCAGTGAGAACGTTTTTTTCAAGTTATGCACTGTTACATTAAAATATGAAGCCTGATATTTCCTTCTTACTCTTCTGCAGAACTGCATTGCTGAGAAAATCTATTCTTCCCTCCATGGTACTGACAAAGCACAAGTAATAACTGAAAGCCTGCCATGAGACTGGATGGTATTTTAAAAATTCCAGGCTCCTCCATTAATATAAGCCTATAAACCTGGCATATTCAGCTTGAATGTCCCACAAAAGATAGGCCAGATTGGTCATATAGATCTCTATATACTCTCCTACTCAGGTGCCTGGTCATTAGTCTGAGACAGCTATCCAGGGCTCTTGTTCCCTATAAAGTCTGTAATATTTCATTATGGTCTCTGTCCAAATGATATCAGATAAAACTTTCTTGACCTCTGTTTCAGTTTCTCCACAAGCTAAATAACTCAACCTAATGTGGGGAGGGGTGGGAAGAAAAAAATAAAAAGAAAAAAAGAAAGGGGGGCGGGGAGGGAGAAAAAAGGGCAGGAGGGAGGAAAATACATTCCGAAATACCATTGACAACTGAGTTCCATTTTTGGTTGCTAACAAGGCAGTTCATGTAAACAGGAGTAAATATGACCCAAATCTTCACCAGCTTTTAGCACACAGCCCTACAACTGATGAATGCTAATTCAGTGTACCTGACATTTTGCACAATATGATTTGATAACAACTCAAAGAAAAAAAACCTAAAAATGCATTTTGAAGCTTGCACTGCACTAGTTGCCTGTTACTTAGGTCATAGAGGATCAGAAAAAAAAAACCTACACCAATGAAAACCTGCATAAAAGATTCATGTTAGTCAAGAGAAATATTTGAGATGAAGAAATTACAAGGAAGATTGGGAGAAGAGGAACTATACACTGCAACTTCTCCTGGCTACACAGCTGTAATGTTCTTGACTAACTGTAATATATGTGGCATTGCCTGTTGTTCTAGCCTTAATAATTTCAGTGTAATGCATTGGGATTTCAGTTTAATCTGATTCCCATTTTAAACGTAATGCTTATTACAGTCAATCTCTGTTGCCATTCCATTTAGTGCGTATTTCACTGAATGAGGCATAAAAATACCGTATATGGAACTCTTCCAAAAGCATTCGGAAAGAATTTGCTTTTCAAAGCTCAAATGTCACACACTGTTTATAAACATGGTAACTGCTGACCATTTAACGACATGGCACAGTAGTGACTGGATAATTGCACAGCTGTCAGAAAGCAACATTTCCGTAAAGACATAAATCTAATGTTAACTGAAGAACAAAACCTTTCAGAAGTATGGTACTTAAAATTTTACCATAGCCACATACTGAGTTAAATTTGAAGATCCAGTGAAATCTTTGAAAAGAATAACTAAATTTTGCTCCCTTCAACACTGAATTTCTTCATGAAAATAACAGCTTGGTACATCTATGTTCTATTAAAAAGCCTCAGCTTTTTAGAGTCAATTTTGTAATGCTTTGTTAAGAAATGTACACCTGAAAGAGCCAAACTCCATAGAATAAACCAAAATTCATCAAAACTGGCCAGCACTTGTAGCTTGGGGTTTTTCATTGGCTTGTTTTGGTTCTCCTCTGGTCTCCCACTAAGAGAAGAAATTGTCACTGAAACAATTTAGTAGTTTAAGTCTTCTGTTTTTAATGCCTACTGGGGGTTGACTGGACATTGGTCTGAAGGCTGAAAATCCTTTTTCAGACATAGACCCTGCGTAGATAAACCTATTTTCAGCATGGACAATCACTTTCTATTGTCATAATGAGCAGCCATTCCACACTCAGGATACAACATGTTTCAGTGCATCTCACTAGTTTCTCCCACTGTACTTTTTCAGCTCTACTCAAAACATTAACTTAAGCTCCAACCTCATCTTCCAATGCAAATTCAAGATACCTTCATAGAGTTTGCACAGAATTTTCCAAAGTTTGACTTTTTTGTAGATATAAACAGCAGATGGTAACTATATCATTAAAGGAAGATGCAAACGTCTTATCTTTCCATCATGCACACAACTTACACATTCCTAATTTCCCCTATCAAAATACATATGCTTTGTCTTGACAGTATGATAGCTGAAGCTCCCAGAATCATCTGTCACAAACTCTGAACTGAAAGAACCAGCTATAGGGTGAGGAGACCACACTGCTTTTGAGGAACTTACAGTTTTAATACTGATTCATTGCCTCTAACACGAAGTTGCCAATCGCACTGCAAGACTGCCATTTTACATATGTTATGAGTTTTTAAACTCCATGAATTTGGAAAGGTATATCAACAGCAAAGGTTAGCCTATCCAATACCCATCTTTTCATCCATTCACATACGCACTCTCTCTTCTCTTAATTTTTTTAAA
Source organism: Acropternis orthonyx (assembly GCA_035583155.1). Taxonomy (NCBI): domain Eukaryota; kingdom Metazoa; phylum Chordata; class Aves; order Passeriformes; family Rhinocryptidae; genus Acropternis; species Acropternis orthonyx. The sequence goes on from JAWWEU010000160.1 coordinate 7,857,803, forward strand.
AATTATGTCTGTTTTAAAAGGAAAGATGACACTAGTCGGCCTGAAACAACCCCTTTCAAACCTGTCCTTTTCTTCCTACAGAACTCTTATCTTAAATTGCAAAATAAAGACCTAAATAAAGCAAAATCCTTACAGGTCTGAGGAGCTTCTTGTCAGTCACAGGGCACTTTACATGCACAAATAGCGCCACGGGCTGTGTGAGCATTAAAGAACCCCTTAAACATCACCCTGACCATCTCAAACCACAAGCCTGACCAGCTTTGCCAAGAGAAAAGAGTATTTGCTGTTCTTTACACTGCCTGAGCATACTTGCCTGCCATGTATTTGTCAAGTGATAACTCTTTCAGGCTGCCCTAGGTGGAAGGAAATTCATGGAGAGCAGCAATGGTGGTAACAGAAGGGCTAACTCTGCCTCAGTACGTTCACAGTCTTAATAACTCTGTGCAAAGCCTTACAGCTAACGAAGGCTATGCAGAGGCAGCAGGCACCCAGCACAGTGTACGTGTACAGCTCATGCCAAGGGGAAGCAGGCACAAACAAACTTACTTCTTGTTCACAGATTTTCTTCCAAGCAGATGTTCAAATATTCACCATTTGGGTTCAATCCCATGATGTTCTGCACCTATACTTTCTCAAAGCTTGCAGATAGGCACTGGAACCCCCATGCTGATCTCATTACTGCCAGTTTGTATCAGCTTTACCTTTGGCAGCAAGAATGATATTAAAAATATTATAGTAACGGGCAATAAGAAGATTTGACTAGAAAACATACTTTTTTTTCCCAAAGGTTTGCACACAATTATTCAGAAAATTATGGCAAGTTACTAATTTAAAAAAAAAAAAAAAAAAAAAAAAACAAACCAAAAAAACACCAAAAAACCCCAAAATCTATTTGATGCTTTGAAACATTTTCTACTTCATCTCACTAACACAAGCTCTCATAGTGTTTGCAAAGTTTTAGACAAATGGGTTTTTGAGAATGAACCTTTCTACGCTGTCTGGAGGAACAGCTGATCTTATGACTCAAGTGAGACCTGCATTCATTACAGACTACACCTGGATTCTGTTCTTGAAACTAAGTAACTTTTAGCATTTGAAGTGCTCTGACTTTTTTTCCCCATTGTTTCTGAGGTAAGATTTAGACAAAACACGGATTTGTGTTAGAATTTTTATGTACCTGGCTTTCCCTACAAATTCAGAGAGAAAAAAAAAAAAAGTGAAACTAATAGGCCTTCAGATCTAAACTCTGACCTGGTTTGGCTGGTGATGTACTACCCTTGGCACTAATTTCTAGCATTCCATCCACCTAGGTATGAAAGGATTCACAAGGGAAATTTCTATTACGTCTAATTAAATCAGCTTGCACCTCACTGACAAAAAATAAAGTACATTATTTGGTATATCATTTATGCAGAATAATTATTTAGAGGACCATCACTCTATGTTTTAAAACTCTAATGATCTGCTTAGAGGAGAAAAACAGTCCTCAAATATTATAGAATGAACACAGTTTTAATTTAACAATTGAGTTTGTGACAAACTGTGACTAGAAGACAAGAATTGTTTTAATGTTTATCCCATTACAATGGATTCAGATTTCAAGCCAATATATAAAAGCATCCATCAAGTGTTAATTTCTTTTCCTGAAGATAAAGTGACAGCAACCTGTTGTGTAACAATACAACAAACAGTGCAGAACACAGAATTTGGCATGAAATCCATCCTCCTTGAGGGAAAATCTATGGGAGATGGAAATGAGAATCAAGTCTATTAATTGATGGTAGCTTTATTCATAAAGTCCATGGTGTGGTAAAATCTCCCTGTTTGCAGAATCTGCTTAGGCACACTGAGCTTTTGAGTGAGACAAAGGCCATGCATTTGAGCACACAATACAGGTATCTTTGGCTATGACTGAGCAGAAGTTAAAATCTGCAAAACTAAAGAAAGAAAAATTTTACCTAAGAAAAAATATAAGAATACAATGTCAAGGAAAGCAAATAAGCAGAGGGTATCAAAATGGAAGTTTGAGAGGTGTAATGTTTGTGCAAATATAATAATAAAGAAAGGAGGAAAAGAAACAGGACATCAGAATGGACTGGATTTTAAAATGAGCATCACACCTGTTTTTACAGAAAACAAAAGAATCTGACAAGAAATGTTACTAGCTGAAAAAACTGAATAATAACAGATCTTTATATAGTTACTTGATGGAAATTTAATGCTATCACTTGATAGCATGGAAGAAAAGAACTAATGACTAGAGTTGCACCTGGAGACATAAGAGAAATTCAGATTTTAAGAGACCACACAGGAAAAAATAATAAAAATATTAATTTGACATGGTGCGAGTTGTAAATAACTGCAAGCAGAAAGTCCTGGAGCATGTGGGCACAGAGACAAGACAGAAGAGGAATCAAATATTACAAGAAAAAGGGTTGTTAACAGGGCAGGACAACTGCAATGAGAAACAGAGATGCTGCATAAAGGAAAGAGACAGGCAAATAAAGAGACCAGAAGAACTCAGCAAACACACAGGAAGGTAAAATCCAAGGCCTGAGACCTATGGGTGATGAGAACAACACATAGAAGATTTAAAAAAACATAAATGAAGAAGATGGGAAAGGGGACAGGGGAGGTAGGATGCAGCCACAAACCAGTTGAAGAAAAATAAAATTGAGAAGACTGGAGATTCACACAATCCCAAGAACTGTTGAACTGCATAAGGGGCAAATTGACTGACCTGTCATCAGAGAGCACAGAAGGAAGAGGTCAGGAAGCTAGGACAAGAAATATTGCCTTGAGGCAGAAAAGAAATAATAAAGAATGAAGAAAAAAAAAAAGTCTTCACTTAGGTCAGGTGTCATTGTAAAGTTACTTCTGGGTGAAGTAATATTTATATATAGGTGAGATAGACATACAGTGCAAATTAAAGTAGGATGCAGCTAATGAAGAGGAACAGACAGATAAAAGACTTAGGGTAAAAAGAAATGGTCAGTAAATGTAACCACTATAAAGTACTTTCATTAAAATGAACATTTCTTTGGTGATTCTTTCAGATAAGACTTTCAGTGCTGGCCTTAAGGGAGTCTGAAACTACTAAAAGAAAATTAAATATTAAAAAATGCACAGGGCTCACAGTCTCTAAAGCTACTTTTAATTTGTGAGATTATAACAAATTTTTAATGAGGATATACTAACAGCCATGTCCAAAGAGTGCAAGATGTAAAAACAGCAATAAGAAGAATACAAATATGATGACATTATAGTCAGAAAGGGGATGATACTTACATAACAGACAACAAAGAAATAAACAGGGACAGCATGGTAAATCAGACAATCTCTATAATGGGAGGGAAGAACAACAAAGGAAAGAAAGACTTCTTGAGATAGCAGCCCTACAGTCAACACTGAATATAGAAGAATAACCCTTACCTATTGAAATGTTCAGCAGGAGTGGTGTGCTTTTAATAAATTTTAAAAATCTCAAAGCCAGAGCAAAAAAATAATAAATATAGATCTTATAAGAGAGTGCAATAATTAGTTAAATGAAGCTAAGTACAGTCACACAACAGGGGACCCTAAAGAAATTTCAAATTTCCTCTGCCATGCTTAGATTTTGAGCTTTTCAGTTATCCTTTTTACTCAGCAGTTACTCCCTCTGGAACCTGAGAGTTTTAGTTGCTTATTTAATATTATCAGCAATGAATCTGACAAACTCTATTAAAGGAAGTAACCGTGATAGAAAACTAGGAAGTGTGATAAATATAGAGGTATTTATAGAGCATTTAAAAAGATGATGAATTCTGAAACCAGATAAGACAATTATGTTGAAATTCACTCCTATGAAAAATAAGATCATGCACTCAGATAACATACACATTAAAAAAAAAATTAAAAAAAATTATTATTTGAAACTTCATTGATTTGAAAAACACCAGAGGTGTTATTACAGGTTCATTGCCTGTGATTTAGCAATCTGTACACCCATGAACAATTAGACCCTTATATATATGTGCATATATGTATATACATATCAACTGAAATGCTGCCATTGGAGTAAGTATGAATACTAACAAAGAGATTGCTGTAGTCGCTAGCAGGTTGAGGGCAGAGTTGAAGTTCAGATAGTTTAGTAGCAGAACCATAAGCCAATACGCTTGCTGTATTTCACGTACTATATGAAGTACCTCAGAAGGATAAAAAGAAGGCATCCCAACTGCTAAACTCACGTGGCCATGTTAGCACAGAGACATATGGATACTAGCAGGATCACGGATATATTCTGGCTGACAATAGAAAGGTTTCTAAGTATTATGGGGACATTCTATATTCACCTCACAACAGTAGTGGCAGGCCAAAATATACACCATTCCATTTCAGGACACTGCATGATCCCTTTATGAAAGTGTTTACGGAATATATATTTATTCATTATGATGAGGTCTGTTCTCATGGGACAGCAACAAACAGTGCAGGAAGGAGCTCATTTCCTATCTTGTACCCCTGACACAATACAGAAATCCAGCAGCAGTCTTATGAGAAAGGCACAAAAGCATGCACTTAATATGTTAGAGACCACAGCAGAGGTGAAAGAGTTAATATTGAGGTCCTGTTTCTATTAGGAGCTTAGGCATTTCAAGGTTTAATATCTCAGATGCTGTAAATTGCATCTCCTGGAACTTGGCAAGGATCTTGTCAGCTTAAATGCAATTTGTTTTTCCAAACCCAAATTGTTTCTAAAAGATTAAGGTGTTCTAATTTTTTAAAGCATTAACTACAGAAGCAGTAATCCTTTACCATTGTGATAAGGATTGTCTACCATAATCTTTATTATTTACTAAAGCTTGACTGCCAAAAAAAAGAAACTCATTTTTCAAAGTCTGTTTATTTATGTAGCTGCATTGCTATATTCTGAATTTGGGGATAAGAAAGGAAGACTGATTACTTCAGCTCTGAAGAACTTGCACAGAAATAAAAATTATTCAAGACTTTAAATAAAGTAATGTGGTGTGAATATTAGCTCCATTTAAGTCAAGGTGTACAAGAATTCATCCTCAGGAGTCTTCTGTCTCTCAAATATTGTTTCAAATCCTGCAAAACTGATGGATTTAGAAGACTATTAAGAGCCAGTTTGTCCATATGTTTTAGTAAAGTAACTCAGTTAATAGTTCTTTAAAAGACTATCTATTACAAACAAATAGACACCAAGGCTAAGCAAAGAAAACTGAGGCTCTACTTTCTTGATGAAAGTATGACAGCTCTGGACAGTGGTGTTCAAATCAGGCTGGTACCACTTCCACTGGTGAAAACCAAGATGATACAGAGAGTTTTCAATAGAAGGAAATAGAAAAAAAAATAAATACAGTATAATGAGACCTTTTTTGGCAGTTGGAAATTAAGGCAGAGAGATCAAGTGCGTGACAAGCATCACCCACAACACATGACAGAACAAGGTCAAGTCACTCATCCTTGTTCAAGACCCTCAACAATATCCTTACTTTAAAAATATGGATTCTTTCTTGCCTTCAGTAGAAGGGTTCATCACAGCAAAGAATTTACTGAACCTGCTGCTTTTCTGCTCCAGAGGAGGAAAAAGGCAGCACACACTTGGAGATATACTCTCAATGTCCCAGAGGCACTCACCAGAAACACATTCCTACCCCATTGTCTCTTCTGGCACTTGGAAAGTACTTTAAAGATGTGTACTCCTGGCTATGCACATAAATCTGTGTCTTTTACCACTTTCTCCCTTACAACATTCAAATTGAAAACAAAACCTTAGTTTAATAAGAGTATGACTGCAAGTTTGCACTGGCAAATTCTATCCTACTGCGTCACCCCCGCAGCTACTCCTAAGCCTGTCATTTGATTATTAACTGAATGCTGGAAGGTGGCAGAAGGATTTCTCCTTCACTAATCTGAAGCTCACAGTCAGAACTGTCAATCCATAATCCATAGCTACTCCTTCCCTGGGTAGATACACACGCGTTTGTGTATGTGCACATTTGTGCAGATACACTCCTATCTATCTATCTATTTATGTATATATGTATATAGGTATATTAGGTGTATATATATATACATACACACATCCCCCACACAGCTGTCTGGGGATGGGAACAAATAACAGAAAAAAGGAAAACAGAAGGAAGAAAGCAACATCCAAAGCATAAAGGGTATGCTCCAAGCATAAAGGGTATTTTAAACAAAGTTGAGTTCTCACCACAGTGAATGGGGACTCAGAAAAATTGACTCCTGGATTTATCATAATATTCCTGGGAACATACAAGTAAATTTTCTCAAGTTTGATATACAGGAATAAGTAACTCCATAGTATATATGTGCATTTTGATGGATACATACACATATTCATGGATAAAATTTTGCAAATCTAGGACCAATACAGGTAGGCAAACAACTGTTGCAACTGTTTAGGGATCTGCATCATACAGAACAGCAGGACTGTATCAGTAGCTATGCTGGCAAGTGAAAAATATTTGCACACGTTTTGGACATTGATTTTAAAGTTTGGCTATATCTAGGTAAGATTTATTGGTCATAGTATACATTTACCTGGAAATCCAATGTAAATTACTAGAGCACACAATTTATTTCTGTTCTGCCTACACGTCATGCATTCATTCCCTTCTGTGGCTTTTGAAACTGTTTGAATACATACATTCTTCTATCATCATTTGTTGGCTTCTGGGAGAGAGATGCCTTTTCCATCCAGGACGACACTTCTGGGAGGAGTGGCAAGAAGCCATTTCCCCTGCTAGATTTACTACTGCCTTACCTTTGAGAGCACATTTCACCACTTCAGTTGGCTGTGTCAGATGAGATACCACATGGCTGAGCTCTGTGCAAATTGCCTCTCACAGCAGCCTCGTACCATGCTCAAACATCACCTTCCCTCACCTCCCATTGTTCCCTGTTTCTTTTCATTAAGTCTATTCAGCAATTCTCTCTAAAATCTCTGTCTTGGCTGCCTCTCTGTCAGCTGACTCCTTTCTGTCCCTCTCAACAAGCACAAAACATTACTCACCTGTCTGTGCTGCACTGCTTAAACAGAAAAACTATCTGTCAAGCGAGAAAACTGTATCACACTCCTATACCATTATTTTGCTTTCCCTTTGCTACTCTGTATTCCCTATTCCAGAGAAAGATTTATTTCCCAAATTAATTACAAGTACACAGCCAGTCTTTATTCTGGAATCCTCACCAGCTATTTACTCTGTTCCAAACCCGGAGACAGATGGAACTGCTTGCACCCAGCCGTAGATAAACCTCTACAAACATAAAACTCTTCCTCTCCCTCTATACCACCTTTATTCCCTTGTCTCCCCAGACAGATTGAAGAGTGTACTGCAGCTGTGTGAAAACCCTACACCATTGCTTCTCCTGATCTTTTTAAAATGAAAGATAATCTGGAATTTGTGTCTTGTTCTCTAGGTATTGGCTAAACAAGGTATATTAGGCTTTGTAGGGTGTACTCAGACAGACCAATTTCCAGAATAAACTTCTATTTATTCGGTTTTGGTTACTCCAACACCTGTTCTTCTTATACTTGAGCCTTCTTGCTCAGAGACCTCTGCCTCCATGCTTGGAATGGAGCTGCTGACTGGATTCATCAGCTCTCACCCTCTCTTGTGTTGAGAGATGTGACTTTACACCACCTGAAACTGCGTTGTGTGAAAGGAAGAAGCAGAACAAGCCTTCATCAGCTTACAAAAACCAAGCAAAATTATTTTCTACCCCGTCTACCTGTACAGCTTAAAAAATGGGGAGGACATTTCTTTTCTTGGCCTCAGTAAACAGGAATAAATAGCCATTGCAGTTCTCAATTCTCATTTAGCATAACTACAGATACTTATTTACGTAAAAGCTATGCATATATGCATACACCCTCTTCCAAATACCCTCTGCCACAGGGTACACTTTTAATCCAAGTCAAATGCCGTTGATTTGTCTGGAAAATTATACTTGTTCAAAAAACCCAAAACACTAACAACAAGAACCAACCAAAACAACTACCTGGCATTCTTACATGCTCTCATTTGAAATTCCACTGCTATAAACCATGGTGGATTAAGAGCAGTCAAAAAGAATCATCTCAGGATGGATTTTAGATATTTATTCCTGTAATTTAAAAACAACTAGGACATCATACAGCTTTCCCAGGCTTCATATGGGCCTGAATCCTTCTCTGTGACTACTGAGCATTAGTAATTAACAAAACTTGACCTTTCTCATTCGTTTAGTAACCGATAATTAAATGCTCAATATATAAATTGTTTCTCAATTCCTACTTTAGAGCTATGTGCCTGTGCAGCTTAGGAAACCACTATATACAATCTTAAGCTTTGTTATTCCATCTAATTGCCAGAGAAGGCTCAAAATGTCTCAAATGAATAACTGTGGTAATAACTGAAATAAACTGAGATATCTTGTTTTTATCACTGCTTGAATTACTACCACAGAAAATGAGAAGCCTAGGAAAAAAAAAAAATGTCACAAGCATCTCTAAGTTCCTTCAATGTTTTAAGTAAAGTGACAGCAAATCAAAAATGGCTTTAAATTTTCAGTACCATACTTTTAGAATCAATAGGATTTAAAATGTATGACTAATTGGGCTGATACAAATTTCCCTCTTGAATTTACATACATAAATGTTTGTAGAATTATCCTTTATCTAAGTAATTATGCCACCCTTAGTTACATGATACACATCATGTACAGTCTGAATAAGATAGAAACAATGATAAATTACTGATCAATCTTTACAACAAGCTTTTCTTACTGAGTAATCTAATAACAAGCATGGGTACAAGGAGAAAATCAGAACAAAGCATCACCACTCCTTCCATCTGAGTGTGTCAAAGGCACACGGTGAATACCATGTGGTATTTTCAGAGCAAAGACAGATCTGTCAGCTTCTCTTCAACCTTCACCTTCTGACAGAGCTGACAATGTCTTGCCACCAGCAAAAGTGCTTCCAGAAGAGCCATCATAGAAATATATTTTTCCTCTCTCTCCTAGACAGGACTGCAATGCTGAAATTCTTTGTGCCAATACAACTCCAGGCTAAGGAGACAGGCTTGATATCAGGAATCGTGTTCGATGCAGAAAGAGCAATAAGTGGAATTTTCACTCTTGTTTAAACACAGAGGTGGCAGTGAGGATGGCTAGGAAGAGAGCAGCAGGAATGCCCCTCCATGCTCTGTGTAAGGTTTCAGAGGAAATGCTGAAGGAACATCCACCATAATTCCAACAGCTCTGAAGGGCCTGGCTAACTTGTTTGCTGCTATACCCGATATGCAGCCTTTCTGAGCATGCAGTTTCCAGTTTGCTCCTCAACGGGCAGTTTTACAGCCCTTTCTGAAACACCTGCACTAAGGATGTTTTTTAGTGCCTTTTCATACTTTCTATTCAGTGCAAGGGGAGGTGAAGCCTGGAAAAATTATTCCCCTCAGCTTTCTTTAGATATTAGTGCTTTGATCAGAAATCTACTGAAATTAGAAGGTCTATCTTCAGTTGTTTTCGATAAACGTTGGGCCAGACTTAGAAAAAAGAATGTGAAAAAAGCAACTGTTTTCTCTTTTTATTAGAACTTATCATAATCATCCTGGCAGAAGAAATAATGATCTACACAAGAGGACAAATTAGTATCTAAATAATAAACTCTCCATGCTCTGGAGTCATCTCTTCACAACTGAGCCCTCCACACATAACGTACGACTGCTGAGTCGATGACTTTGAATAATCACAAGTGACCTGAAATAATAACAAAGTAACAAAGAAAACTGAATCTTTACCATTGTGTCACTGTCTCCCACAGGGACTAGAATCCATTGTTCCACACACTAAAATATTGTCCACATAGATAATAATTTTATCCTGTCTAACTTTAAAGTTCACATTCATAGGCTTTTTTAATTAATCAAATGGCTTTGACAGCCAGCAGCTTCTTTTCAGTATTACAGAAAAAGCAGTGGATGCCAATTTACGATTATTCAAACTAGTAATCTCCTGTGTCTCTGGCTGCTATTATTCCTTTGCCTGTGACCCAACCACTTAATGAAGTGAAATTAATTTACAGTAATAGGAAATTCTCAGAACTACATGAAAGCACAAGCTTTAATATGGGAAGAACAAATGGCCATTTCATGCAAGGCTGACCACAGGCATTGTAAAGAAATTTGAAAGGGCTTTATACCTTTTTAAGTAGGTATGGTATTAGCTGAAACAATATACTGCAGTAAATATGATAAATCAAATGCCTCTTCAAAACAGAAAGAACCAACACAATTTTCTCCTGTTGTCACACAGCAGAGTTGTCTCATTTGCATACAAATGTATTACAAACATATATTTTGTAAAGGCAAAACCAAGACCTTATAATCCTTCAAGTCCCTTCTAACTCTTCTATCATAATATCAATGACAAACGTCCAACAGCAAACCAGTAACAGGGAGGTTGACGTTTATTTTGCTTCCTCGTCCTTTACAAATGTGTGTATCAGTGTGCATTAGAATTGAAAGAAATATAGTTTTATCTTAAATGGAAAGATACAGCTCACATTTTTGTCCAAATATATTGTTTATCTACAAAATTCTATAAAAGGATGAAATTGTAACTCAAATCCCCTGCATTCTTTTATTTCTTTTCACTGTGGAAAAATACTACTTTTCTCAGTCTTGCTTCAGCATTCTTTCCTCACCTCTGCCCTAAAAAAAAAAACCGGGAGGGAGTGGAAGCAAGGAGCAAGAGGCGTGCAAGAGCCACAACAGCTGGGACGGTGTTTTTTTCCTCAAAATAAAATTGTTTTTTTAAGCATTAAACATTTCTGATCATTTTCTAATTAGCTCTAATATTTGTTTTGTTCTCCCTCATATACTTCATATTTTCACATTAATTTGTCGAGCCTTTCAATCCCTTGGGGGAAAGAATGTTTTCCAGTGCAGCAGTTAACACAGTGATCCTTCAGTAGTATATCTAGGGGCTACAGAAGGGCCGAAGCCACAACACAAGTATTCATTTATTCACTTACTCTCATTGAACACATATGGTGGCAACATTCAAGCAAAAACTGAGAACACCCTTTGACATTTCTCATCACCCTCTTTCCCAAATCTGACGAAGACAATATGAGATTTCTGGTGCATTGTCACATGTAGCTCCTCCTCCTTCTGTTTGGCTTTTCCCTTCTCCCAAGTGTTAGGGAGAACAGGAAAAATCTTCAACTTTAAAAACTGAAGCAGTCTGGAAATTTGTGTGCATAATTGTTAAAAATATCTAATTCCTGCTATTATTTGTCTTACAAAATCTCAGTATATTTGTATCTCAGCATCTGAAGGTTGGTCACAAGAATCATGAGACAGAAGACTGAAAAATGATGGGAGAACCAAGGTCCTTTCTGAGCAGCAGGCTCACCACAACAAAAAGCAAGACTGAACTGAAGAGGACCATAAATCATGAAAATAATGAATCTCAGGTGCTTGTGGACACAAATTCTTCACAGGCAGTTGTATATGATTTCTAATGTGTAAAGTGTAATGTATTTAGAAACATATTTATTATTTTGGGGGGTTAATGGCTTAAATTTGCTTACAAAATCCAGGCACTGCCTGAATACCAGTGAGTCTGGACCTTGGCAAAACTCTGAGACTATGCCTTAGCTATACAGGGAGGTGGATGTTAACTTCAGACCCTGCATGAGGAAAGTGAGTGTCAGGGTGTGAACTTCTAAGCAGAAATAAGGTCTGCCTCTGATTCCCACCTCCTTGGACATCCAGGGACTCTGTGTTAAATGCTGTCCAATCTAGTCAAGACCATCTAGACACAACCTGAGGATGAAAAGCATCAAACACTGCTGATAGTGTAAGCCAACAACTCCTCCCAAATATATGCTTCAGAGTTTGCTTCCATTTCCCACTAAAAGAAATTGAAATGTCTCTAACTTATTTTCATGAAGGATATATCTCCACTGCTACAAAAAAACCAACAGAAAAAGAGGTCTGTCTTTTGCCTTACCTCTGAAAACTACCAGCTTTGACCTCAAAGAAATAATTGCTCTGCCTGTCTCTGATTAGAACTTCCATCCTGCACCTAAAGCACATTCCTAATAACATCTTAGTCAAATCCATTATGTTTAATAAAACATCTTGTTTTCAACAAGTAACCAGTTCAACCCATGACATTTGCAACAATTAGAAACAACAGGTGAAAAAACCTGTTAAGAGATGAAAGTATTGTTTCTCTACCTCCTCCTTCCCCCTTCCAAAGTACTCCTCAGCATTTACCCAGCTGCTGTAGAATCATTAAAGTTGGTAAAGACCTTTAAGATCATCAAGCCCAAATATTTAATTTTAAAAGATGGATTAATTATGAAGCCAATTTTCAGTATGAACTCCTCTCGTGAGCCTCCTCAGCTAACAGGTTTGTATTCAGAAATTAATTTCCAGTCCTTTTTTCAGTGGGATTTGGGTGTTTTTGGCTCTGGATGTTCCAATAGCAGCTCCTTCAAGAGCATTCATTTAAAGCTATATATGTGCAAAGATATTTTCAGAATAAGACCTGATATGTGTAATAAAAGATCTTCCAAAAACACAACACTCAAATCCAGTGCTAAATTATTATTCTCATGAAAAGGTTGATCAAAAGTATTACTGAAAAGAAAGACCTCAGAGAAAAATCAAGAACACCTGAAAAATCTTCTGGAGGTGGGCTTTTACATATTGAAATACAATCTGAACAAGTCTTTCTTTGCCAATAAGAATGCACAAATTCCCTGAGAATTTACTCATGGCAGGAAACGAAAACAGACCTTTTGTGTTCCCCTGCAGACTTGGCAGCATAGCCAATTCACACTTGAATGACTCCAGAGCTAATTCAAAGCTTGCATTCCCTCTAGCACTTGCCAATGTGCTTTAAAGAAGAATCAAGTATCTCACAATTAACTATGCACACAAAGGTAATGTCTGATATCTAAAAGTGACAGGATGGGCAGGAAGTTTTGATACAGTATATAATGACAGAACTCACTAGGATCACTAACAGCTCAATTTTGGAAAAGGTCTTAAAAAAAAAACAAAAAAAAAAAAACAGTGCTGAAAACCTGCAAAACTTTTTTGTTTGGATTAATCATCTGGAAGCAGACAAAAATTACATGACACCTTCTCTGTTAAAATAACCACTCAGGAGTGTTGGTCTGCAACTTTTGAATAGGTCTATGAATGTTTATACCTTAGAAAAAGGTTAATATTTGTCACCTGTATGGCTGATGTTTTGAAACTGATGCATTACTGCAATTGCAAGACGATGGAAAATCTGGAGAGTGATTATTCAGAAATATAAATGAATATAAAAATCAGCTCTTTACAGTTATATACATATATATATATATATATATGTATGTATGTATACACCCACACACATATATATACATGTTCATATACATATTTACAGAATCACAGGATATGCCAAACTGGAAGGGACTCAAAAATCAAGTCCAACTCCTGGCTCTGCACAGGACCATCCCCAAGAGTCACACCAGGTGCCTGAGGGTATCATCCAAATACTTCTTGAGCTCTGTCAGGCTTGGTGCTGGGACCACTGCCCTGGGGAGCCTGTTCCAGGGCCCAACGACTCTCTGGGGGAAGAACCTTTCTCTAAGGTCCGACCTAAACCTCCCCTGACACAACTTCAGGCCATTCCCTTGGGTCCCTTTACAAGAGAAAAATATGTCCCAAATTACATTCTAGTATTATGAAGTCATTTGCTAACTTTTTCAGTATTCTCTAAAGATTCTTCAGTTCTTCTTTGTTACATGAATATCTCTGATTTGAGATTTTACCCCACTATACCATTATAACAAATTTGAGACTAAACACATAAACACTGTAAGGTAATATTTAGATGCCTGTAGTAGTGACAGGAATGAACAGCAGCACTCTGATGTTTCTGTATAATAGTGTTCTTTTTAACATTTTAGAGCTCTATTCCTTTCTGTTAATTGCTGTGACAAGAGAAGATTTTCTTTTTTCTCTTTAAGAAGGTGTAGGGAAAGATAAACAAGACCAAAATTTGAACTGTGAATCTGTTTCTGCAGCATAGACTTTTATCTCATTTAGAGAGTATAGAGAGAGAGAAGAAAAAAGTCCTAACTGCTGAGAAATGTACCAGCATATGTCTGACATAATCAGAGGAAACAAAAAACAAAAAAACAAAACAAAAAAATTGTTATCTTGAGTTTGACAAGAAAAATTGAAAATTATTCCATAAACAATAAAAGGTGAGAAGAAAGTGGCTCTCTGTAGCCCAACATTAAGATCTCTATATAAAAATGTTCCTCTAAGTGTGAGTTCTTGCTTTTCTCCAAATCTCTGTATTTATTGTTAACAAAAAAATTCTCTTGCAGGATCTTTGGCAGAAAAATTTTGTGTCTGAGTACAGTTCTCGTTTTGATAAGAAAAAGAAGAACAAATAAATTTCAGGAATATACTTTATGCCTTTAGCATTTTGGCAAAACATGACTTCATTCCACTTGGGAAAATGGCTAAGAAAAACAGTGTGATAAAAATTTCTGGTTTGACCTCTTCACACCTGACGGATCACAATCAGTCTAGGTCAATACTGATCATTTAGCACATGTCTAGTGATAATATGATTTTTGCTGTCTGAAATTATATCAAATCAGTTCCTGCAAATAAATATCTACATTTTAATGTATTTGTAAGCCATACAGGGAAAAGCTAAGCAGAGTCTTGGTATGAAAACACCTTGATCAGACTACGTGGGACCTGTGGATTATCTGTTTTACAGACAAAAATGAAATCCAGTCTATAATCATCTTTGTACAGTATTTTCTGTGACCCTGCAAGTACTGCTCTGGTACTTGGGATCCATGCTCTGATATTTGGGATCTTTACAATTCACAAAGAGAGCTGGGCCAAGCTCACTGATTCCAAAAGGCACAGGGTACATTTAAAAATTACTTCAAACACTACCTCAGTTATTCTGCTCTGTCCAGTCAATGCTGAGACAGTAAATGTCCAAAACTGAATAACCTTCTGGTTCCACTTGCTGAAAGTCCTCTCCTTTTAACATCATCATGCCAGGAATACCGAACCCAATCTCTGCTGTTGGTGGCACAGTATTTTGGAAAATAAGTTGAAATCTTTGAAACAGGATGGACATTTATGCTATTGGGTAGCACAACTTCCAGACTCCTGCATTGTCCCTTTATGAAGTAAGGTCACCAGTTTCTTGCTAGACATAAAGTATTTTGTGGGCATCCTGAAATGTTTCCACACTTCTGCAGTGTTTTATGGAAATTCAGAACAGTAATAGTGGAGCCAAGGACACAGGCAAAGACTGGAAGATGGAGTATGTTTTCAAGGTCAGAGACAGTGTTGGACATATGAAGAATAACAGTTACAGCTACTAAGGGAAATATTTAGTGTTTTTCAAGTTGCTTTTGCTTTGTTTAGAGCTTTTTTTTTCCTGTGTGTATTTGCTTAACTCTTCCATCTCTCCTTCCAAAATGCCCTAATAGTACTTATATTTAAGTGCCAATTTTTGACCCAGAAACATTTGCTTTAAAATAACAAATGGCATTCAGCTTGAATGACAGTGCAAATGCCTTTTGGTCTTAAATGCCCAGTTCTTTAGTTCACAGAAAATAATGTCTCTTCACTTAAACAGCAAGGGGGAACTTTCCAAGACTAGTCAGGAAAATATCAGTAATGACTCATAATACTAAACCTCTTCTAAAGCCAAGGATATTTTCTGAAGCACAATTAGGGGTTTTTTTTATGCATTTCATGAAGTCCTATTTAGTGTCTAAGATACTATGAGTCCAATACTTTGCTTTTCATAAGCAATTTTCAGGAAATGACCATTACTGTCAACGAGAATATCCCATGCCATTAGGTGGCTAAGTCACAGACCCTTACAGAGATCTGTACAGCACGCATCACCTAATGACTTTTCATTTAGGTAATAAAGCTAAATGTGGTAACGAGCAACATTTCATTTTCAACAACAATTTTCCCCAGCATTAGAAAAATTAAAGTATTTCCTTCTTGTGCACTTTTAAGAGCCTTAGCTAACTTTAGGTATGTTTAATCAGGTGCGTCATCCAAGCAGTTCACTAGAAAGCCAAGTCAATAGAAATAGATGTACAGTTCCAGAATAACTTACACTATTAAAGGCAGGTCTAATGAATCACCCTTTGAAGGTGTATTTGTGTTGATTACAGAGAAAAGCTAGCTGATAAGTTTAGAGAAGTCCAGAGTACTGTAGATTTCCCTTGTCTGTCTGTTCCTTGTTCATTATAGCTAAGAGATGCTCCATCCAATATTGTCAAGTCAGCAAGCCATGACCAGTCCCATCGCTAAGTGGTGGACTGGTGCAGGGAGTTCAGCTCCTCAGCCACATCCATGAGGATGTGTGAGGAGAGCAGCAGGCTGCCCAAAGCAGCGAAGTGGCAGTGATGCCAAAGCCTGCTTTACCTATGTCACTGTTGTCAGGAAGGGACAACGGAGGGACTTGGAATGTGCCGCTCTCAGAAACGGCAGCTGCAATCACCCTTTCAGCTTTTCTGATGGCAGAAGAAGCAACAAGCACAGTTCTCCCAAACTCTTTTCCATTATAGCTTTCCTGTTCTTACCGACGGGACCTCTGGCTCTGCACCCCAGCCCTTAAATTACAGACCCAGTAAAGACCGAGTGCTAACAGAAGGCAAGCAGAAGCCAGCCACCAGAGACATTGTAGAGGAATTTGCAATGAAGAGGCCAAATGGTCTCTCAAAATCAGCAACAAAATGTAGAGACCATTTAGAACAGATATCGGCATATTTATGCAACGCACAGTAAAAAAATCTGTAAGCAGTCTTCAAATGCTGAGAGCTGGTTGTTGAAGTGAAGATACAACGAAAAAAAATTAAAAAATAAACCAAACAAAAAGGCTGTCCAATTTGTGAATTCACAAAATGGACAGCTTTTCATTACCCAATGTTTTCATGGGTGTGAATCACGCTATTAAGAAACAACTGTGGTATGAGTCACTCAATGGAAATCTCACTCTAATGCATTTCTTGTGACTGCATGCAATACAAAGTGTAGAGAAGAATTCTATTGCTGCCTGAACCACACCAGAACTGCCAGCCGTGCCCTTGATCCAGCAAAGGTCTTAATCATGATTAATTCTGAGTTAGTTATCTCTCAGTTCTGTTTCTGAAGATATCTCCGTTTGGTTTTAGTTAAATGAACACTTAGGTACTTTCCTGAGCTAGAATCTGCTTTTTAACTCCAATTCCTGATTTTATCTGTTTATGTATTAGTACAGCAGAAAACATAAAAACACATTTAATACAAAGACCTGAATTATGAACACTGAAAAACATGAACTCCCTATTAAGTACTGATTTGAATTTAAAAGTGCCATATTGTATAATTTAAAGGCTATATACCTGCTAACTTAAAATACATCCACTTAAGAATATAACATTAAACACCTACAAAAAATGCAACAGTGTATCCGATAAGAAATAAATAATATTGTTGCAAATAACACAAAATATATATTAATCAAAACTAAGAAAAAAGGAATTTAGTGCTAAAAGGCTAAAAGTAAGGAGCCTTAAAAAAAGGCTTCAACATTAAAATTCCACTGAAAGCGGTAAGGCAGGAAGGGTTATGAAGGAAGCTGTGAAACTTTATCTCTTCTCGTGTCCCTCAAGACATGTCTTCCCCTTGCACATTACAGCCTTTCTGTAGTTTCTCTCCTTTCTCTGTAAAGGCAGAAAGATTTCAAAATAGATGCTTCCAAAGGTCTATTTGGATTAGAGTGCTATTTTTAAAAATCCTATTACAGAACAAATAAAAGTGAATCATATACACAGATAATGGCACTATTAACATTTAAAGAATACCTGATAATACAATGCCACGTAAGCCTCAAAAGAAAATACCACCTTGCATAACTGGATTAGAGACGTATACGACAGTGCCATTTCTCTCATACCACTAACAACTTGCTGCATTATCTCTTCCTGCCGCCAAGAAAGTAAATATTTGAGGATTTCATAGGCACTATGTTAAAATTTTGAGAGAGCAACTTTGATCACAAATTGTGACATCTTTATTACAATAGTTTTCTCATGTAATATGTACATAAAATAATCGCTTAACGCATCAGTTGAATATATTAATGTTTTAACTCCAGGACACTGTTATAGAAAAAATTTTAATGAGTAATAAATCTCTTGTATGAAAACTCATGAGGTTTTTGTTTGTTGATTTATTTCAAGAGTAATTGTAAAATAAATAAAAAAACCCTACCCTATTTATTACTAGTATAATTCAACAGTAGAATTCTTCCTTCATACTAATTAAAGATCACCTTTCTTTTCATACAAGAGTTTGCTGAGGAAGACAGAGGGGACTGTGTTATGTATGATTAGGAACATCAAATGCTTTGTTTATGTGACACTTGAAAATGGTTTATCCTTTCATGAAAACAAACTTTTCTGTGTTTTATACATGAACATATAAGCCTTATATGCATGGCAAGTTACATGTTGCTATAATTTCTTGTATTTAAATACCTTTGCTTAGAGTTCAGTTAATAATGGAGCTTCTTTTGTTTGTTTGTTTGGAAGAGGAGTTTAAAAAAATGCATAAAACAGTTTCAACTTAATTAAAACAGTCTTTTCTTAAGAACAGATATTCTGACAAAAAGTATTTAAAAACGAGAAATTAAATTTTAGGTCAATTGACAAAAGTCATTCAAACCAAGAGTTTTTGTTCCTGTCCTAAAATGTTGCTGCTTTTCTCCTTTTAAATGAGAAAGAAGTCAAAACTCTGCATTTAGAAAACATCAAAATATTTTCTTTTCTCTGGAATACAATTTTATTCTGAAATGACCAATAATGCCTGTGTTATACACAGAGGGATAGACTGGAAAACAGTTGGAGGTGGTGCTTCAATACAGTTCTGCCTTTGACTTAGCTACAACAAATGCAGAAATTAAAATCACAATAGAAGTCCACCAGGCAGCTTAAAACAGGGGTTTGGAAAGTGAAATAAATCTCATCCATTCCTTTCCCACCTCTGTTTGTGCTGAGCTTAGCCATTGCATAATGCTGGCATATGCACTCCATTAGAAAAGAGGGGAGGCATCACAGTAATTGTCATAGAATGTCCTGAGTCAGAAGGGACACACAGGGATCATCAAAGTTCAACTTCTGGCCCAGCACAGGACAGCCCCAACAATCACACCATGTGCCTGAGAGCGTTGTCCAAACACTTCTTGAACTCTGGCAGGATTGGTTCCAGTTCCCAACCACCCTCAGGGGGAAGAACCTTTTCCTAATATGCAGCCTAATCCTTCCCTGACACAACTTCAGGCCATTCCCTCGTGTCCTGTCACTGGTCACCACAGAGCAGAGATCAGTGCCTGCCCCTCCTCTTCCCCTCATGAGGAAGTTGGACCAGCAATAAGGTCTCCCCTCAGTCTCCTCTTCTCCAGCTGAACACACCAAGTGCCCTCAGCTGCTCCTCACACGGCTTTCCCTCAAGGCCCTTCCCCATCTTCATTGCCCTCCTTTGGACACTCTCTAATGGCTTAATGTCTTTCTCATATTGCAGTGCCCCAAACTGCCCACAATATCCAAGGTGAGGCCACCCCAGTGCAGAGCAGAGTGGGACAATCCTGTCCCTCGCCCAGCTGGCGATGCTGTGCCTGATGCCGCCCAGGACAGGGCTGGCCCTCCTGGCTGCCAGGGCACTGCTGACTCAGATTCAACTTGCCGTCAACCAGGACCCCCAGGTCCTTTTCCACACGACTGCTCTCCAGCATCTCATTCCCCAGTTTCTATTTCCCCATGTCCTTACTGGAGTGCACTGAAGTGGCTTCTGGTAACTCCCAGTAACTTTTCATCAAAATTTGATCAGTAAATATAAGGGATTTTATGCCCAGAAGTACAATTATTTTGCCACAGCTGAAAATCTGTGATAGAAGTAACATTTTTTAGGGCACTGACCAAAATAAGATGAAGTAACTTTCCTGAGTGCAGCAGGCAGACTTCTCTCTGCAGGTGCTTCTAATTGATGGCAGTATTACTGGGCTGACCACCTTTATTCAATATGCTGTATATGTTGTGAATTCTGTCCCTGCTGGTTCGGCTCTATCATGTATCACTTCACCAAAGCACAGAGCACTAGTGGAGTTCAGGAGGCTGCCTAAGTCAGACGTGATGCAGCAGCATGGACGGTTCAAGGCTTAATATACAGTTTCATTGGATACTGTGAGAAAAGCATTTGGAAAGTACCTTGTACTGAGTTTCATCTATCAATGAATTGATGTAATGATAAATCAATAGAAATCTCCTATAACAAATTTTAGACTTGACATAAACTGCATAATCATATCGATACTCGTTCAAAAGGCTGAAAAGTAAAAATGTGGTATTTGAAGAAATAAGAACTAGATGACAAGACTTGGCCAGGTTACAACATTTTAGTTTAAAGAGGGACAGTAAAACCTCCATAAAAACCTTGAACTGGGTTAGGATTTCACCCCTGTACCCTCAGGGGTTTTTGTGATGATATTCCAGTCATTCACTTTGGTATGAACTACTAATAATTTTCTTTTCTTTATGAGTAAAAGATTCTACTAAAGGCTTCTGAAGTGTTAAGCCAAAATCTTGCTATTTTAACTTGTCCTCTTTTTCGTCTTCTTGTCATCTGTGTATTTGTTTATTGAGCATCTCTTGTCAGATTTGAATTTCCAGTGCTGATGCCTCATTAGGCTGCAAGAACTTCAAGGAGAAAAAAACAAATTGCAAGATAAAAAAAAACAGGTTTTTGACCCATATTTACAACTGAAAACTGTAATAATATATCATCAATGATCCTGGAGAGAGGAAAGAATAGGGTTCACTATTGCTGGCTCTGTAGTAAAATTCAGTGCTTCTTTTGGGGAAAAGTTTACCAGAATTTTCTCTGTATTACTTCTCTAGATCATTATTGTTATACAACTTCTTAATGATAGTATAATATAGTGCAAAATTTTTAAACTCCACACAAGTTGTTCTCACCTGCTGGGTTCCATTTAAGATCCTTACAATAACTCTTGATAGGTAATAGCAAGTATTTGCTCTCTGACAGTTTTACCTTTTATTTCACTAGTGCTCATGCTTTAATAATTTCCAGGGATGAAACTTCACTACCCAATACCACTTTGTTTGTAACCTGACAACTTCAAGAACACTCCCACTACAAAAGTGATCAGACCTCTTAATTTGTTTCTTCAAATGTGGCTTTAAACTGCTGTGAAACATTTCCCTTTCTGAGGGTCAGTACACATTCTGACTCAAGCACATAAGTAACAAAATCAAACCTTTTAAAATGTAGGTCTTCTAAAGAGAAAATATCACATTTTGCCTGACAACAGACAAAAGCCCTTGTTTGTCAGTGACAGGAAGAAGAATTTTGTGGTATCTATTAATATAGACAGATTTAAAATTAATATTCAACACTTTTATTGCACCTGAAGTGTGAAACTCAAAAAAAAAGTACATAAATTCATGACTGAAGCTGAAGCTATGACTTTTTAATGTATGTTACAAAAAATATTTACTTTGATATCTTCTTTTCCTTCAGGTGATGGATTGTCAGCTTCATTCTGGCAATAGAGGAAGCTCAGACACTAGCAGCATGGAAAGTTTTCCTTTCCTGCCCGGGTTTCATTAATCTCAGAACAGGCAGAGCTACATTTTATGTCTATGTGGACCAAAAGCATCCACATAACCAAAAAAATAATAATTATTAACACTTAGGAGGTTCAGAATATGGTTCAGATTTCTTTGTTCAAAGATACAATACCCAAGACAAGAGCTGGGAAAAGTAAGAGAAGGCACACAGGAGAAAAAGCATAAGGATATAAGAAAAGAGAAGGACAAAAATTCTTTCCACACTATTGAGTCTTAGGATGCTCATCAACATCAGGTATATTTAAAAAGGATAACTTGTCCTATAAAGGTCACTGGCAGAAACAAGAGATGTGTTCTTTAACTTCAAGCTAAGCTTTACGATGCTGGAAGTTCAGATTTACTGCTTTACTGCTGAAGGGTCTCTATTAGTTGTCAAGATCTTCAGCAAATTCTTGCAAGCAAAGATTCCTACAGATATATAACCGTCAGCAAAATTTTACTACCCATATTTCCCACCAAATGTTCAAAAAGTTATATTTATCTAAAATTATCCTTCACATAGTTGAATGATGTGTCTTAATGCTTTACTACTTTAGTGTAGCAAATATAAAATAAGTGAAGGGAATTTACATTATTCATTGAGTAATTTTTAAGAGGGTGTGTTAGGAAGGCTTTTACTGTGCATAACACGCATCAAACTGCACAGGCTTGAATTTGTAGTTTCTTTCTGCTTAATCACCAGATCAGAAAATGACAAAATATACTTTTTTATTATAAGACAATAAATAAAATATTCCTGTTTACAAAATATATGTTGTAGACGTTATTTTAAAATCACAAGGAAGTAGCTCTTTGCAAAATGTATATGGTCAAATAAATTAATGAAAATTTACTTATGAGAAGGCTACATGAAGATTAAAATAATAAAGTTATAGATGTTGAAAGCAAAGCTTTTGTCAGGAGTACATCGTATTCCTACCCCACATCAGTTTAATTACCTCCCTTGGTGCTATGTCTTGATTAAATTACTTTATTATCTCACACGAAGATTTAATTTAAAGTTTCCCCTCCACTCTTTCTGAAGTTTGTAAAAACATTATTTTTCTAAAAGAATATTATTTTCAAAAAAAATTGTTTCTAAAACAATGAATTTTAAATGAGAGGCTTGATTTAGCAAATGTTAAAACAGCATGTTTGATTATTTTTCCATCATAACATTCTTTAAAAAAGATCCTGGCAAAGATTTTCAGCTTTAATTTAATGACACAACCTGATGAAAAAGTTGACATCAGAGCAGTGTCATACACCTCTAGTGTTGCACAGTGCTGCTAATTCCTAGTAGGTTGCTCCTCTTGAAAGTCTTTCAATGCTTGAAGATGTTCTGTTGAAAACCTCCATGTAAGTGCCAAGTACATTATTTTGAACAAAGTATGGGATGAACTTAGCAAGTGTGCAAATACAGATACACAAATGCAGATCAGGGAATGTGCTCTCCCCCAAGACACACATATACACATAACAAGCACAAGATTGATGCTGATCTGTAGGGCCCTATTTGTAATAAGTACAAACAAGCACTCAAGTTGTCCAGTTCATCCCAAACTCTGTGAAATGCACTTTATGTAAGTTCTGAATAGCCAGGAGCCATTCTTTTGGTAAGGAAAAGTATTAAGTACCAGAATTTGCTTCATACCAGTTCTTCAGAAGAAGACCCTTAACTCCAGCCAAATATTTATACTGTCACAGCCCAAATCAGATCACAGAATATCATAGAATATTCTGAGTTGGAAGGAACCCACAAGGATTATCAAGTCCAACTCTTAAGTGAATGTCCCATAAAGGGATTGAACTCCCAACCTTGGTGTTATTAGCACCAAGCTCTAACCAACTGAGCTAATATCAGCATCCTGGGCACAAAGGGAGGCACTATTAGAAGAGAGAGAGCATTTCATTGTGCTGCTGCTTGCACCCAAATGGATATAATTCAACTTAACCACACAGTGAGGGTGCGAGCTATGCTCATCACAGAAGTGATAACTACGAAGTCTCACAAGAACAGAACAAATAACAAAAATAAAGAATATATATTCTTATTCAATCTGGAGAGATTAAAGCATTGCATTATCGATAGTGATAAGGATCCTGAAGAGGAAGTATTTCCTTTCCTGTCAGAAGAGGTTTCATCTCTTGCTCATCACTGTGAGAAAAATCATATCCCCAAGTTAAAAGAGAACCATTCCCCTGAGCTCACTCTAACAACAGGTACAGCTCATAGTAAGACAATTCTGATTTCTCAAACCAGGAAAAGAAAAGCAAATAAAAAGTTTTTTTCTGAACGGGGATTGTTTAGTCTGCACATCACTTATATGCATACATGACATCTGGAATGCTTCTAGTTACATGCACCTTTCTGGACTGCAAGGAGAGTGTGGCAAGAATAAAATGTGTGTCTGAGAAAGTTGATATTTTTGCACTTGACTCCAAAGAACAACATTTGAAATGGAGAAATTCACACTGTCAGGAACAGCGTCATGCAACAAATTGGTGTGAATTGTATCTCCAGAGAATACAAATCAACACCACCACCTACTAATTCCTTCCGCACCCCACCTCCATACTAATTTCAAATTCTTTTATGACTAAACAACTCAGAGTAATTTCAGGCTATTGAGACATGAGTCCAGATTGAACACCATCATGTTACAAACACAAACAATGAGCATAAGCCTAACAAATTAAAAAACACAGAGAGAAAAAAATGGCAATGCAGGGATCTAGCAGTTTAAAGAGTACATTGAAGAAGAAGCCAGTTCCTGCTAGAATGGGAATGATTCTTCAACGCTATCTGCTAATATTGCAGCTACAGATGAGAAGAGATTATTAAAAAGTTGCGTGGCTGAGGTCCCTGCTAGCATAGCATCTGAAACATGGACAAACATGTCAGCTGCACCACATTCTCACAGCTACCACTGAAAAATACCATAATGTTGTTAGAATACATTCAGGAAAGAAAATGGCTACAAACAGGATGCAAATATGTCTTTGATAAAAGAAAATATAATGGACCTATATCGTGCAGAAGGTGTAGATGCCTTTTTTTTTTTTTTTTAATTGAGTTTATTGAAGTGAAATAGGACAGTTATTCACTCAAATTCTCCAAAGTGTCTATTTTAGTGAAGAGTACCATCTTATAAATGCTTTTAAGTGCTTTCGCAAAGCAAATGTTAAGTAACATGCACTGTACTTCGGAGACTTGTGACTCATATCCCACCTCCGACAATCCTTGGTTTCTGTTATAATTAGGAAATACTATTTGTTTTCTTGGTAGTGCCTAGAGAGCCTATTCCTTGGCACAAGGCACCAGAGGAATATGCAGGTGACCTTTTTAGTGTAAGATCACTAAAAGTATTCTAAAAATAGAAATAGCAATCTCTCTCTCTACCACTTCTCAGATGGAACATAAGTAGCACAGGAGTCACTGAATATATTAATGATTTTATAAAGGTACTCAGTTCTGAAGATGTTGAGCACTTCAGTGCAGGAAGAACTCTGCAGCATATGGCAGTCCTGTGAAAATCCTGTTTCTAGTGACCACAAGCCTCTTTGTACTGGGAAAAAGTGCTGGTCTGGGATTGAAAAGGCAGTCCAAATCCATAAACTACAGCTGTGCTCTACATGATCCATTTCACCTGAGTCATTTGCTGCCTCTGTCCCCTAATTCCCCACTGAAGAGGGAGGAATCTCTGCCAGGCATTGAACTTTAGGACACAAAAAGTTGTTAGGAACTTAGACCCTCTGATGGGAAGGTGGGAGAGGGAGGGGAGAGAGTGGAGGAGGAGTGTGTGCACAGAATGATCTGAATAGACAGAATTAAAGCAGAGAATATTGAATTCTTTGTCAATAATACATTCTATGCTGTTTCCTCCTAAGCCTCTTCCACTGCACACAAACTCCTGTTTAAAAGCTACAAACAATACTTTAACTGTGCTGTTTAAGTAACCGTGGTTTTTGCAAAATACCACCGCAGGACAACTTTTAAGTCACTCTGAGCAATGCGAAGTTAGATCTCAGCAAGGCAGCTGACAGCCTTCCACAAGCAACACCAGGATGCAAGATCAGAGCAATCAGAGAGCCATGGCAACAAGGGATCTTAATTGGAGCATGTAACTATTTGTAATAGGCAACCTTAGTTATAAGATAGGTGACACAGTAAAGTGTCTGACCTCAGTATTTGTTTATGTCTAATGCTTTAGAGTTTTCTGGAAAAAAATCCCAAACACTTTTGAATTCTTAAAAGTCAGATCAAAAAAGTTAAAAATGAGGAAGGGAAAACCAGAATATAATAATAAATGCAATAAATAAAAAACCCCTACAGAGCAATGCTCTGGTTCAGTAAAATATTCTTATTGTTAATTTCTAAAAAGCTGCAAGTTTTTATTTAAGTGAACAAGATCAACACATCCCCTTATCTGCCTAAGTCTCTTATAACTGTACACTATACTCAAAGACTAAGCGGGTGCTAATGTTATATAAATATAATTTTTCTCTCAACTCCTGATGAGTTTTCTAAAAAAGCATTTAAAGGCATTCTGAGACTCTGCATAAACAGTCTTTATCTCCTGACTTCATAGGCATTATGTAGAAACGTGGCTTGAAGTTAACCAAGAAGTTATCTGTCCATCAGCCAAAACTGTCAGTGTTGGGTCAGCATAAGAATATCCTCACACTGGTAGGCCAGTATAGGAAAATGAATGTGACAGACAGAATTTAGAGTTCTTTATGGGCAATGTTAAAATACAAAGATGTAAATCACAAAGGGACATAAAAAGTGCACATGTTAAATAACCAGAGAATTTCCTTTTCCCCATTTTTTTTACCCTGCAGTCACAATACAATGGTGATTTGCAACCTTAGAAGCAATGGGAGATATAAATACACTTGGAGCTCATATCAATTTTAATAAAATAATTTTCTGTGGAAATTACATACTGAACAAATAAAGATAAGAATTAATGGGCTCTTTCTAATATTGCAATAACCATTTTCTGAACATTCTGTTTCTTCATAGAGTCTGTTAATAAAAGAGAACAAAAACTCCTTGTTGTCAACAATTCTGAAGGAAACTGAAAACTTTTTAGATGTAAGGGTACAACATTTCACCTGTGTAGATAATTTACAAATCTGTAATACATTGGACATATATTAGGTTCATTTTCAATGGTATGCTTTCTTCATAAGATTTCATCTCCTCCTGCTACTTATCCCCTTGACATTTATGCTCTCACTATAATGGGATTTAGTAGCACAAGTGAGTTAAATTCTTATAAAATAAAATCCCATTTCATGGAAATTTTCCTGGTAATTACAGGAAGAATAAGGATAAATACAGAAAATGCATTGTATGTGGCATACAAAGAAAACTGTGTCTGCCTGGAACATTATACAACCTCAACAGCTCTAATGTAATTCAGAGACTGAAGAATTGAGGCGACCAAGAGAATAAACAAGCTGTGAATTCTCACAGCTTAATGTAAAAATAATAATAAAAAACTAAATTTGATTCTTTTATTTCAACTGAATTTAAAAGAATAGTGACATTTAAAAGTCACATTGTGAAGAAATAAATGCCATTCTATGAATTACTCTTGGTTTACCTTGTATCTTGTTCTTCTATCTGACAAAGAAAATGAATCATATTAGGCATGTTTATGTTCTGTTTGTTTTTTCTCTAGTGTTGTGCTGCATGGCAAAGAATTCAGGGATATTGATTTGTTTTAAAACAAACTGTTTCAATTTAAAATTAAGGGGGGGAAAAGGAAAAAAAAAAAAAAAGGACAGAACATTTCTTTCACCTTGCTTTTTTCAAGAAGTTTGAGCTATCTAAAGCATACACTGTCAACTGCATGTTGACATGTTATTAGTTATTATGATTGTCTCCAGTTGTATTAGCAAAAAAGTATATCCTGCATTTACAGAAACACAACTCTCTGGGGAATAATATCACACTGAATGAAAAGAAGCCTACTTATTCTTTAGCACTGTAATGGTGGCAGGTCATATCTTACCTCCACACCATTAAAAATACCTTTGTGCATCTGGCATTGTGCTTAGCTGAATACTTTGTGTAAATGGGGCATAATCAAAACTTTTAGACTTTGTCTATTTTGTTTTCTACAGACTTAAATACTGAACAACTGTCTCTGCAGTATCAGAAGGGTGCCAGCCCACCACCATTCATGGCACAAATTAGGAGTGAAACAGTTGATGGAAGATAAGATGCAACACCTGCAGAATGAAACTACCTTAGGAAAAGCTATATACTTTTTTTTATGGAAACACCTAAGCTCAGGTAGAAGGCTAAAAGGGGAGCAATGCCAGAATGACAGACCTGAACATTATAGTTCAGTCAAAGGAAAATATTGGTATTCCTCCAAGAAAAACAAACCAGAGAGACCTAAATAAACAGCCAAACTTTAAGATGCTTATTGAATTCAACTTTTACATCAGCTTTGCATTCCCTGTCATGAATTTACTGTTTATTTATTGTTCATTGAGGAAGAACTAATGTTTCTGGTATCAAACTTCAGGGCAAAATAGCTATAATGTCTGTCTCATCAGCCCAGACATATATTAGAATCACTATCCCAGTACATATGGGGAAAAAAGCCCACTAAAATGCCCCCTAAAAGCATCTCTGATGCTTTGTCACTTGCATCTGTTGTTTTGCAGGGACTTCTGTTCTACAAACTAGCTTTAATTCTTAAAAAAATTACTATTTTTTCAGGTAATGAATTCAAGAAACTCCTTTGTCCAAGTTTTCACAGTTTAAATGACAGCAAAGCCAATTTATCAAAATAGCAGAAAAAGAAAAAGTAGGTTATATAAGCTCATAAGTATAATTTAGTCTGAGTGTTTCAAATACAGCTGGTCCTTTTGATACCAGGGTTCTGGCGTCTTTATAAGCCATTATTAACCATGTGCATTTAGTACTAGTAGATTTTCAGCTTCCAAAGAAACACAGCCATTCTGCATAGAAATGCTGTTTTACAAGACACTTAGGAGCTATGTGAGACCAGATCATAAAAATTATTAACCAGAAACTATGTTCAATTTAGTGTTTTTACAATTAGCAATTTAAATTATACCACAGTTGGTCATATTCTACACTGTAACACAACAGTATTTATTTTAACCTAAGAACAGTAGCAAAAGACAACCCAGTCCTCACAGAATTTGCCTTTTATCAATAGAATCTGCACTTTGGACCCTGCTCCTACCACTGTAAACATGGGTCTAGGGACTTTTCCCCACACGGAATACTGTGAAAATCCAGCTTCTAAAAAACCATAGGGTGCTAGCTAATAAACTTGCTTCCTGCTGCTCAGTTCTCAGCCCAGGCAGGAAACTATTTGACATAGTATCCACCAGCACCATGCATGCCAAAGAGAAACAAATTGTCAAGGGGGTCACAGAAGAGGACGCACCAAACCAAACATGCATGCTACTACACACAGCAAGTTTGTTGCTCTCGAAATTCGAAACAAATTCTCCTGGAGACACAAGGAATCAACTTCTGCAGTGGTGATTAGCTGTAACAGAGCATGGCCGAGACTTTGAGTCAGACCTAGTGAGAGTCCACTGTAGCAGAAATGGAGGAGAGTAAAACCTTTTGGCTCTTTAGCTCAGAAAAAACAGTACAGCTCGGTTTCCTTTGGCTGACTTTATTACCAGAAGAAAACACAGAAAACAGGAGCTACGTAGTTTCTACACCCAAAAAGTCGGCCAAAAATTCTCTCTAAGGTAAGACAGTATAGCTGAGCAAAAATGAACCTGCCTGAAAGGTCTGTGTTGAGAAGACTCATAAAATAAATCCCAAGGGCCCCTATAAACTCAGATATGTGACAACTGTGTTGCTGCTCTCAAGATTTAAATTAATGGTGGTGAGGAGTCTAAGTATTAAAATAACAAGCGTATATTAAAGTTTAAAAATAGTTAGGAATTAAATCTAAAGTGGCTCTTTGTGCACTGATGTATATAAATGCACTTCAAAGACCACAGACTGTAAAAATGCTATTATTCAACCAAGAAAAAAAAAAAAAAAAAAACCTTTCTTTTTTTTAACCTTTAAAATCGGGGGTGGGGGGGAAGCAAATACAACACAAAATAACAGACAGTCAATATATTGGTGTGGCAGTGTCATGACAAAGCAGATCCATCATTCAAGCTCAAAGCTGACTTCAAAGCCAAGCCTGCTCTGAGCCTGGGATTGGACCAGAACAGGACCACTAAAACAACAATCATCATCAGACAATAGATGATGGATATTTTAGTGGTCCTGTTCTGGTAGACTGTGGAAAACATTAGCAACACTTCAGTCATAAACAATTTACTATGAAACTGGGGTGTTCTATTCTGCTTCAACCTCCAGCAACAACTTCTGCTGAATGTGTTATACAAATCGGTCAGAAGGAAGGAAGGAAGAAACAGAACTGATAGAATAGACATCTTCACAGTAAATTACTATACATAAAATCTCCTTTTGAATTACATGGATCTGGTTTTGGGTTTGGGATTTTTGTGGGGGGAGCAAGGTAGGCGGGAAGCAATAATTTAGGATTTCATACAATTTCTGCAGCATTTTTGGTAGTAGGGTATAATATTTTAGTAATTTCAAATAAAACATGATACTTCCTAAATTTCTTAATGACCTAAAATGGTTCCAGTACAATGACTTTTCAGTGAGGAAAGTTGAAACAAGTCAGCCGTGTCAGTCAAATGACTCCACATGAGAAGAGGCTAAATAGACTGCAGCTTTTCAGCTGGAAAAAGATATGACTGAGGGGATGTAGAATAACCGCTTTAAAAAATTCAAACAGCCTGGAAAAGGTGAATAGGAAATGATTATTCACAACTCAAGAACCAGACAGAGCCAAATGATGTTATCAGCCTGTAGTTTTTTTTAAAAAAGCACTTCACAGAAAGCACATTAAAGTAGTAACTCACCTCCAAAGAATGAGTAGAAATCAAAAGATCTGCTTTCGAGACAGGAGAAAGCACATTCACAAAGGTTACCTCCACCTCTCATACAGATCCTGGCTTCAGGAGTTTTGAAACTGCAAACCAGCAGGTGCTGAGAGTGCACCTCTTCCCATGCCCACTGCTCGTGCTACCAACCACCTATTACTGCCCGCTTTTACACAGAGTCTATATGGGCCACTGCTCTGACTCTGGGTAGCAGATGCTAAAATTTGTAATTAAGGTGCCAACCTCCCTTTGCAAGGATGCCTGTGTGCTGGGCTGGGCAGGAGAGCAAGAAACAGAGGGAGCATCTTCAGCAGAATTATTTACAGGAGTGAAGAACCGACAGTAATTTCACATTTGTATTTTTCATCAGACTATGAGACTATCATATAATTGTTTAGGTTGGGAAACAGCTTTAAGATCATTGAGTCCAACCATTAACCCAGCATTGCCAACTCCACTGCTAAACCATGTCCTTAAGTACCACATCTATACATCTACATGTGTACCTCCAGGACTGATGACTTCTCCACTTCCCTGGGCAGCCTGCTGCAATGCTTGACAACCCTTCCAGTGAATAGATTTTTCCTAATATCCAATCTAAGCCTCCCCTGGCACAACCTGAGGCCATTTCCTCCCTTTCTATCACTTGTTACCTGATTACCTCTTACAATTGGCCTGTCCAGATTCCTCTGCAGAGCTTTCTGCCCTCCAGCAGATGAACACTCCCACACAACTTGGTTTCATCAGTGAACTGTGAATGCACTCTATCCCTTTGTCCAGGCCATTGACAAAGAGATTAAGAACAGAGCTGCCCCAGTACTGAGCCATGGAGAACACACTTATGACTGGCCACCAACTGGATATAACTCCATTCACCACCACTCTGCGGGCTCGGACATACAGACAGATTTTTAACCAGCAAAGTGTCACCTGTTCAAGCCATGAGCAGCCAGTTTCTCCACAAGAATGTTGTGAGAAACAGTGTCAAAGGCTCTACTAAAATCCATGTAGACAACATCTACAGCCTTTCCCTCATTAACTAAGCCAGTCACCCTGTCATGGAAAGAGATCAGATTGGTAAAGCAGGACCTGCCTTTCTAAACCCATGCTGGCTGGGTCCAATCCCCTGATTGTCTTGTAGTGGTTGTAAGGAAAATGGTCCTTTTGCTGCTTTAAATAAACTCATTATGAGGGTGAAGAGACAATAGCCCATTCCAAGCCTCTGAATCAGAATCCCTCTGTGACCACTCCCATGTGCAAGAGAAACAGACCAAGGACACCCAGCACCAGCTCAACACTCAGCGCTGAGCCTGGGGAGCACACAGCACCGATCAACAGATGGCATACCTCATTTGCATCTCCTCAAGATTCATGGCCACAATTTTTGATGATTAAACTATCAGAAAGATGTAACAAGCTCTCTAATTGGGAAAGAGGAAGGAGAAAAGAAATGATCACACTTGGCCTCTGCGTTCTCGACAGCCTGAATGACATGCTTACATGATAGTTATTTAACAGGATCGTTACTTCCAGGATATGGCTGCTGTTGGCTGAAAGCTTGGGGCCAGATCCAAGAATACTCAGTGAATACAGAACAGTGGAGAGAGAGAAGACAGACCCCACAGTCTGCAGGCACTGCCTTGCTGCAGCCTGACTCTGGCATCTGCACTCTGGAGCCATCATGTTTCTTCATACTTTGAAATTTTGCATCTGTTCAGGACAATTTTGATGTGTCATTCCTGTCCCAGCTAAATCTAGGTCCTGAAGCCAATTGCTTGGCTGCATAAGTCTTCCAGACCCTGCTTAACACAGCCCAAAGCAGGAGTCTCCAACCAGCATCATGACTGTACCTGACTTAGTGTCAATGCCTGGTGACACCCTTCCCCTCCTTTCTCTAGCACTTCTTCTTTGCAAGAGGCATTCATGTGGCTCAAATGCTACACTCTAGCCCTCCTAGTCCTCCAGACCTCCTGTGTCCAGGACGATTACTGCCACTGGATCAGTCTATCCTTCAAAGGTGGTGTGCTTTGGATGAGCCCACTCTTGCTGCTCCACCCAAGCCCGTGGGACATTGCAGTCCCCCAGCTGAGGTGTCCCCAGTGTTGAGAAGCACAGAGGGATGAACACTTGTTCATCAAGTCTTGCAAGTGACATTGCTGTCCATAATTCCCAGCCTAATACCTGCTGCTTTTGAAATGGCAGGTTTCAGTTTGTATCACACTATGAGCATCAGATTCCTTCCCAGTGACCTGGTGTCTATCCAGCCACTTGGTCTCAATAGTTTTTGCCTCTTTTTAAAATCCAGGCACAAGCTGATTGAGATATACCAGTCCTACATACCCCAGTTGTCAGCTCTCTGGTGCTTTAGTGTTCACCAAAGTCAAACAAATAAACTTATGGTCAGGGATTTCATCCAGCCTGAAGTTAAGTGCCTGGGAGTAGTTTAAAGAGACAGGTTTTTTTTTTTAATTTTCTCTCCTCTTCTTCTAGGCTGAAAGTTATCTTTTGCCAATGGTTTTATTCATGTTAGCCATCTGCTTACCCCTGTGCATTTTATTAAGGAGAAAAGAACTGAAATTCTTAGTTCCTAAGTAATTTTTAATTTGATTAGCAAGTAGCTGAAAAACTTTAAAACAGAAGAGCTTTAGCATAAAGGACTCACCACACTTAGAGATGAAAGTCTGTCTCTAAAGTGTATTTCTAATTCTATTTTATTCAAATTTCAGGCTTCATTTTGAGCTTTTCTCTTGTTTTTAAACATAAGCTTAAAGTAAAAGCAGAAATATCATAAGAAAAGCTCTGAAAGAAATTGAAAGACTCTTAAATGTATCAGTCTTGAGGATATGTGAAGATGAGAAATATTAAATTTGAAGATTGAGGAGAATTTTTAATTACTTGCATTTGAAAAGCTCTTTGGTAAGGATCTCTGGTATTGGCAAAGAACATAAAACAGTGTATCAGTGTATGATATGTATGTATAGGAAATCATATACACACAATGCATATAAATATTATACATCAGCTATTTTATATTTTTATGTATGTGATGTAATAGTTGATTCTAAAAAATATTATAAACCTTTTATTGTTATATTTTTCCAGCTACCACAGATGTTGTTCAGATGTCTTTATGTCTGTTCACAGCACAACACAACTTCATCACCTTAGTGAAGCTCCCTCAGAAATTAAGCTTAGTTACTCCAGTCTCCTGATGAATGCAGAAAGAAAGGACTATCATGATAGGTATAGTAATTATCTCATACTCAAGTTATAACTTCAGTACTTCTAATTGATAGGCATTTAATTTTAGAAAACTTTCCCTCATTTCCATTTTTTCCTTATTTTCCTCACTGTAAAATACACAGGACATAGATTAACTATGCATAAAACAAACAATTGCAGAGTAAATTCTTTAACCTGTCATCCTAACTCACCTGACATGGTAACAATGCTTAGATAATTTGCATGATGTTACATTCTAAATGTGTACTTCTGCCTTTCCCTAACAACCACCTTGCATTTTAATACAAGCAAGTTTAGCTTAATAAGTCTCATGCAATTCGTTAATCTGAGTGGTAAGAGATATAATTTTCTTTTATTTTAATATAAACAAAGCATACAAAAAATAACACATGCAAAAAGACTATATTCATGAAAAGTTTATCCCTACAAAACAGTTACAGATGAGAGGAAAACTGCACTGACATCTTGCAAGTCCAAGTCTCGCTCAGATGGACTTCTTAAACAGGGAATGTTTACTTTTGTCAGGAAAACATCTGAATCCCTAACAGTGGATCTACCAGTTCTGGAGATTCAGGTTTGTGTGCTTGGTCACTGGTACCACTCCACATTTTCAGCTGCTGAAAGAAGCAGAGACCACTAGAGCAGCTTTTCCCTCCTGATATTGTAATGCTGTATTTGTCAGGAGAACGAAATGTTTATTGCAAAAGAGGATATAAACTGCCTGCCCTCCCTGACATTTATTGAACCAATACTCAACATTAAATTTCCTCTCTGCCATCCTAGAGTGAGATAAATAGGGATTAAAATCACAGCAGAGCAGCAGAGGAACAGCGAATTTTATTTATGCATTTATTCTCCTAGAGCTAAGAATAAGGATGTTCCTGAAAACAACATGCACAATTAAAAGTTAACGTTGTCATCAAACTACAGGATTTCTAAAAGAAAAGGGATAATTCAGTCTCTGTCCTAAAAGCTGAACCTCATGTTATAATCTCTAATATGAATTGCCTAGGACTGAGGTGCTAAGAGAATTTTATACAACAAATGAACATGAGCAATAAGGAGATGGTGTTGGTAGCAACAACTCCAGAGAAATATAAAGAAACAATTCAAAAGAAAAAAATATATTTATTTTAATATCACTGAAATTACCCTAACTCTGTCAGGGTCTTTTTTTTTTTTTTTTTTTAATCTCATGAATTATCAAGCCCATTTTTCTCAACTCCTGCCTCTGCAATAGGAACTCCAGAGCTTTTACTCACACCAACTCTCTGTTGGCAAAAACATGTCTGACCAGAACTCGTGACCAATCTCCTCTTGAAATCCATGTGGATTTCTTTTCTCCACAGAAACCAAGTGGCCTCAGGAGTTTCTGTAAGACAAATACACCCTAGATCCTTATCTTCCTAAGTCCCTAGACCACATTTTCTTTTTTGCTAGCATGCAATAATTAGATAGATTACACACACACCTCCCTCACTGGAGTTGTGTTGAGCTTAGCTATTTCCTGAAAATTCAAAATGTTTTAAAATACTCATTAAAATGGGTTTAAAGAGGAAGGAGAATCAATCAAGATTTGGAGGCAATATTCAATTAACAATAACAGAAAATGCTCAATGGGGAAACATACATAACGAAAACATTTGTTGAAATATATCACCATATTCAGAGTCACTGACAGCAAGAACTGAGCAACTAAAAGGCTATTTCTTTATGATGAGTACCTGAATTCAAGATATGAATACTTTTAATCCATCTGCCACACATACTGAAATGAAAGATTAACTCTCTAGTTTTACATCCCTGGGAAATAAGAATTTTATTATTGTTTTTCATTTATAACTTTGCCAAAAGATACTTCTCTTTCAGGTTCTGACACAAATATGCGATGATAGGTATTGTCTCTCCATTCAGCAGGCTGACTATTAGAAAATATGCAGCTGTGGGAAAAATAATGTGTTTTAAGAGTTATTCTAAGAATCTTCATACTATCAACATAATCTGTAATTTTATAGAGTATTTCTTAGCCTTAAATCTTTAGGGGGAGAAACAACCAAAGATAGAGAAAGTTGCAATCTTCTCAGCCTCCTCAGTCACCCCCAAGAGACTGCTCCCAAGGAGGCCAACCCCATTCTGCTGCCATCCACACTGCAGACCTCACTGCTTCCTGCCTGCGTCCCTCCTGCCATGGCTTCTCAAGGTAAGGCACACCTGGCCTCACTCCTGGCACACCGAGGAGATCATGAACTGCAGACACATTAACAGCTTAAAGCCAGTGACCAGCTTGCTCACTCTGCCTCAGCCAGCACCTCAAAACACTCTCGTTCACACAAATCTGAATAATGAGTGTGCAAGGAAGAGGACATATGTCTTCTGCTGTCAAAGCCTGAGAACTGACCCAGGATGCTCCACACCCTTCTGCCTGAATTACATCTCCAGTATATGCTTAAAGACCAGTCTGGGAAGTATCTAGAAGCAGAAAGCAGACATCTTTTTGATGGTGCAGTGGTGCTGTGTGCTGGCTGGTGTGTCTGGGCCTGTACTGTGCAGGAGGTGAGAGGATAGAATATTCTGAACTTTTTAGCTTAAGATATCAAAGCTGCTCAAGCCACTCAAACACTTAGCTCTATCAGAATAAAAGGGATGTTGAAGTAGCCAACTTAAATCTCAGTCTTCAGCTCCACCACGTCTGAAGAAAGTGGATCTACAGAGGGAGCCCAGAAGCATTTCTCTCAAGAGTACCTAGATAAAGAGGGTCCTTCCAGTGGAATCTGTGCAAAGATGGGAATTACATTAACAAAATCGTTACAGATGTGAGAGGGAGTGGTGACACAACCCATTATGATTGCTTTCATTTTGGTTTTCTTGTCTGTTCAGGTCGCTATCCCCTGAACACAAGTACTGTAATCACAACTTTATTGATGTGGGAGCAAATGAGGCCGCAAATGAGGCCACAAAAGCAAAGAATCTCCTTTTCCCATGAATTTTAAAATCCAGGTAGTGAAGGCCATCACACTTCCATTCAGACTCCTTGTCTCAGAGGACCCATTACCGACAGCATTTCATCTTTTCTTTGACTTCAACATAATTGTTTTTTAATTTGCAGTCTAACATAGATCTGAAACCAAAACAGTGATTTCACTTAAATATAACCACCCTAATTCCACTGGATGATTCCATTACAATCTTCATTGCTTGAAAACATCATTGTCAACTGAATTCAAATTAAAAGAAAATAAAAGTATATAATACATTATTCTGATTCAAGCTGCATTACTGGTCAGGATATGATTTACTTCAAATCAGATTTTCTAATATTACTAAATATTTCTGAGTTGCTGATACACATTAAACTAATAAGAGCCCCTGCTTACTTCAGCTAGTGGCTGTATATTTTTTCTTCAAATAATTTTAAAGAATTGCTGACACACAGTAATTCTGATGCTCTGTACTCTTTTATAGATTATGCTTATTTTAAAAGTGTTTCATAACATCACAAGCATTATACAGGTTCTTTTCTATGGATTTTGCCTTCCCCAGTGAAGAGCAATGGTCAATAATAACTCAGAACACTGCTGCTGTAAATTCTCTTTGACTGTAAAACATTCATGCAATACAAAGAAGTTACCAAGTGCTCTTAGTGAGCAAAGCTTTTAACTCTCTACTAGTGAATAATGAAAAACAATAGAGGGCAAAAGAAACACTGCAGAGATTTTGTCACTAGTATTACGATATTACTAGTTATTTAAAGATAAAATGTTATTTTAAAACTCCAGTTCTAAGAGTAGCTCTAAGTGGCCCATATATTTATAGCCAGAAAGGGGCTACTCTTCCTGTCGCAGGCTGGCGAGCAGCCACTGCCCTTCCCTGACCACAGTCCTGCCTTCTTGCACAAGGAGATGGTCACTGGCTTGGAATCAGCCTCCCTTCTGCAGTGGTTCTCCATTCCAGGTAGAGTAGCATTTCTGTAGTTTCAAAACACAATCAGGTCACAACCTAATTCAGTATCTTGGTATAATGAGGTATTTTTCAGTATATTCTGTACCTGAACTAAATCTTGTTAAAACCAACAGTAAAGTCCATTCCATCAACATTAATGAGTTTGTCATCACATGCTTTAAAATATTAGCAGATATAGCCCATCTCAGCTAAAGCCAGATAATGTTTCTTGAGTGAAACTGAACCTTGACGAAAATTAAAGAAATAGCAATGTTTGTATAGATAAATGAGACTTGCTCAAATTTTGACACATTATATATTTTCAGTATGCTGTAGTAATCAATAGTAGCTAACTAGGATAGAAAAAAGAGTGAAGTCAACCTAAGGAGAAACACTTCTCATGCTACCATTTATTTAAAAAAAAAAAAAAAAAAAAACAGTCTGGAAAAAAACAAATGCTTTGAGTTTTATAAATATTGAGATGGAATTGAAAAATCACAGATATTATTTTCATTCCACATAGGATGATGAATGAAGCTATTAAATATGTTTTTGAGTAAATATAAAAAGCTATCTAATAGGCATTTCAACTTATTACTTGTAACGTAAGCAAATATTTTCTATTTTCCACAACCCATAATAAACAGAATCCACATAACTTTTCTATATGACAATGGTGGTTACTTGTGCAAATGCCTATTTTATAAATGGCTTGCCAAAACACTTCTGTGGAAAAAACAAATAGCACAAGCAAAGCAAAACACTGTCTCTAAGCTAAAGACTAGGTCTCTGAGTTAGTCCAAAAAGAAATGTAAATATTTTCTTCCTAATGAAAAGAAAATGACAAGTCAAACCAGTCTATTTCTGTTTTTATCAATACTTCTCACCAGAAAATATTCAGAGGCACAACTAGTCTTATATGAAATAAACCCAAAACAACCAGCTGAACAATCTCAAACAATTAAAACTACAAAAAGCCCCACAACTACAAATATGGGACCAAATTCAAAATTACAACATGAAAATAAAGAGTTTTACATGCCTCTCTTAGTCAGCAAAGTTAATAGGAGTGGGTAATTCTATTTTGAGATCAAATTCATATATTTAGAATCTTCATACTGGAGTAATAAGAGGAGACATAGAGTAAAAAAGAGACAACCTCTTGAAAAGTGTGGTGCATGCGACAGGAATATGACAGCTAGTGTTCAAAGAGAAAAGTGTGAGCAGATAGGGGAATCAGGCCCATTTTCTGCAGTGTGTTAAAAATAGCCAGGTGGAACATGCCAGATTTTTAATATATACTTGCTCATCTGATGCATGTTCCCTCACCAGTCACTGAAAACCACTCTCCTCTAGATATTTACAACAATGTTGATTTTCTCCAGGACTTTTCTGTTATTAATAATCCCCACTCCCCCCAAAGAAACCCTAAACCAAAAGGGATACAAAATGAAGAGACAGGCAATCACAGCACTGCATTATGCTGCTCAGACTCTCAGTGAAAAGTCCAGGAAATTTACTGGCTATCAAAATTGTTTTTCCAGATTTCTCCTACTCATTTAAAAGCCTCATAATATTACTCTGGAGTTCCTATCAAAATTATCTTTAAAATTTCCCTTATTTCTTTATAGCATAATTTTCCCCTTTGTTTATCTCTTGGTGTATAAATCCAGCTTTGTTTACACACATATACTGCATCTATTACTGCCTGCCATGCTGCAGGCATTACTGTGCTGCACTTTAAAGTTCAATCAAGGCAATCCATTTAGATACATCGTTGTGTTTCACATAATTGGAATTATCTATAGGAAAAAGCACTTCCCATACACACACTGTGTGCTCATGCATCAGCCAAATACCTGCAGACGTTACCTTGAAACATGAACTAGTTTTCTGCATTTATTTTTAAGCCTTAATATTTCTATGATATAAATCTCCATCTGTGAGTCAATTTTTCCTGCATGTGAGTTATTTTCACAGATTTATAATAGAAGCTATGTAAATACTGACCTCCCTAAAGTCTTTTCTAATAAATTCCTTTGACTTTAACCTCCCTGCCATGTATGTGTTCAGCTTTCAGTTAATTTCTTCCCTAACCTATTAGGAATTACTATGACAACTAAAATTATAAAGGAAAAAAAATTCATATTGGCCACAAGATTCACATACATTTTGCCACAGATAGGCCATGTATGCATCACTTTCCAAAATAATTGTATATAAATTACATTTTTGAAGATACAGTCTTATATGTGGTGGTGGAATTTAAAAGGTATCCTACCTCTGTTAGGCCAAAATGATCATTTCCCCCACTGCTGTAACTGCACCAACAATTTAACAGTTTGCTAACATTTAAAATCTCCATCACAGAATGTACTTTCCTTAAAATGCAGGAAATTAATTTATTGGAGAAAGATCTTGTATATCCCAGTGGGAAGCTGTTGATTTTTCACATTTGTTCATTCTGCAGCACTTAGTGCTGAAATCACGAAGGTGACTTGGACACCTAAACACACCTTTAGCTGCTGAGGTCTGATGCCTAGTAAACTTAGGTTCACAAATCTGCACCAAAAAACTCAGGAGACCTTCCTTGACTACAGAAGATAGAAATTTAAACCTCTAGAAAAACTTCCAGCTAAGGAGAACATTTTTTCATGTTATTAGCCTTATTTTCTAGTATAGAGAAATTGTTTTGGCCTGTTTCCCAACTGTCCAAGTACTGCAGCAATTTCACACCACCAGCAGCAGGTATGTTCAAAGACAGAGACAGAATTGTTACTCAACCATCAGAGAAGAGCTCAAACAAGCACAAGTCACACAACTGCCTTGGTTGATACCATCAGAAGAAAAAACAGATGAGCAAGAAATGCAGGGAAAGGTAACACCAAACAAAAACCAAACCAAAAAAACAACCCACCAAAAAGAGAATGGGCACTGCTTAATCCAGCAGGGTCTCAGGTCATCCAAAAGAAAACAAATACTGTATTTTAGACTGGTGACACAGTTGGTACCTACAGCACATTGCCAGTAAAGACTGGAGTATTACTTGAAGAGATTTCACACAGCTTGGCTCACAAGATCTTTTGAATGTCTTGATCCATGTTAATAGCTAATAGCAAACAGACAGTATCCTGTTTTTAAGCAGTTGGTGATTACAGATGGCACATTTCAAAATGCTGCTATCAAAAGTTGGGAACAGATGCAAAGTGCTGCCAGTGCAGTATCAGTTCTGCTGTCCAAATCTACAAATATTGAATTTTTTTACCAACAGGATGCTTGTTTTCAAAAGTTATTGACATCCGGCAGAGCATTACATAACTAAGTCTCAAAGTTTCAGTTTCCACAAGTTTGGTATCAACTACATTACTCATCAATGTGCTTTAAGGCAAATAATGAAGACAAACTATACAGAAACCTAAAAGGTATCTCTCTGTTTCACTAATTTGCTAGAGTCAAGTCATCTTAACTCCCGTGGAACCGCACAGGCATTATAAGAGGAGAAAAATCTCGCAATTTCAAAATCTCCTGTGGTAGAATGATTTCTGGACAAATGCTCTGGGTGTCACAGAGGCAAGTGCAGTATTTGAAACATTTGTATCTGACAACCTAACTTTCAAAACCATCAATTTTGCATTATAACTGTAAGATTTACAATCTCTGATGGTGAAAAGATCAATGTGAAATTACCAACTGTCACTACTTGCATAAGTGCACACACACCCTTACATGTAAACCACTCATCTGACCACAGGATTGCAGTCCTTTCACAAATTATTTCTCATTAACCATGACACTCACAAGGCACAATTAGTATGGCACACTATTAAGGGAAAGAAATAATATTTTTAGACATACTCTTTACTACATGAATGCGTGCAAAAAGTTACATTTTATAATTAGTCACTAACTGATGAGGTAATTCACAGTATTACGCAGTAACATTTGAGAAACAATACCTAAAATATTTTGCTTTCAGAGAATGTTTTCCTTCGACAAGCACTCCTAAAATATGCAAAACAGGCAATGTACAGTACAATTCAGGATTTTGTTGCTGTTTGCCCAGAATCACCATGGACAAAACATGGGAAGCAGATAAAGAATTACTGCAGAATGTTAAGGAGAGATTTGAGCACACAAAAGTCGATAAAATGGTAGCAACAATTCATGGTGATTCATATGAAGCACAGACATAGTGCTGGGAAAGAGTAAATAACAGTTGGCCTTTCCAATACTGAAAATTATCAGCATTACGGTTCTTTGGAAACTTTTGACTGAACTCTAGGTCTTCTTGGGAATTTTTGTTTGTGTAAATTATTGATCTTTTACAGAAAGCTTCAAGCCTTCATTTAAATTCTATTAGCTAATAAAACGTGAAAAATTTCCATAGCACAGACATGAGGGGGAAAACCACCTTGACATAGCAGATCATTCTTAGTTATAGCCTCTTTGGGAAGTTTTAACATAGACAGGTTAACATGCCAAAGTGAGCTTTCTTCAAAATCTCTGTAGGTTTGGAAAACCATTCCCAAATATTAAATTCAGTCCTACTGCACTGCACAACCACAGCAGAAAAACATTGTTTCCCAGACCATATTAACATGCAATTTCCATGACCTTAAGCAGGAAATCTCCCAGCATCATGGGAGATTGCTATCACCATGTAGGAGTGCAAATCCAGACTTCAGCCCTGATTTAATTTCTAATCCAACACATAAAATGTCTGATTCTGAAAACATCTGCTTTTCCAATATGAAGGTGTATGTTTGTAACACATTGGGACTTTAGACACAATCCATTCAGTTCTGATTCAACCGGCACCT
Source organism: Acropternis orthonyx (assembly GCA_035583155.1). Classification (NCBI taxonomy): domain Eukaryota; kingdom Metazoa; phylum Chordata; class Aves; order Passeriformes; family Rhinocryptidae; genus Acropternis; species Acropternis orthonyx. Next base: position 7,900,547 of record JAWWEU010000160.1, read on the forward strand.
CTACCAGTTGAGATCTCATTGACTTTTAATTGAGAAGCACTTTCAGGTTTCAAGTTTACTAAGTTATCCAAGTATCACCAGAATAACATCGGCTTGGGCTTTAGTACTATTTCTGGATTAGTAACATCAGAACTTGACCCCATATCTTAATCAGATAAAACCAAATGCAGCAAATGAAAGTTCTGCACAAGAAAAGTCTGTAGGGATCAAAAGAAAATATAAGTAGAACAAATAGTCAAATGAGTCCTTTTTTGTAATTTTTAACTTCAGGCAAAATTTCATGGCTACTAAAGTAGCACTACCTCAAAAATGTTCTAAATCAGGTTTTCATTAAAATGACCTTAAAGACTAAAGCACAACTAATCTCAACATCTTTCAGAGTGCTCATTTTAAAAGCTTTTAAAGACAAATTATGTTTATAATATTACATGTCCAGATTCCTTTAAATGCCCTAATAGCATTTATATCTGAAACCTTACCTTAAGTAAAGTTCAAAACTTCTACAACCATTTTATAAAATGTTTGTGTAAATTTAGCAACGTCTCAAGTTCCTGCAGACAGCAATGACTTTTGATCACTGCTGCATTGGCTATAAAAATAGCTGAAACTGTATCTGAACAATCCCAATTTTTTTTTTATTTTGAAACAAGCAAACAAAAAGCCAACACCTAACACTACAGAAATAATTTTAATAAAGTTCTAAGTAATTTTAAAAAAAAAAAAAAAGTTTCTTTTTTATCAGTGTCTGGGATCTTGTGTTTTTCTGCAGATGAAACAGATACAGAAAATTCTGCTGCAAAATACTTGCTAGGGAATGTCAACAATCTAATGGTGTAGCTTGGAATAGTAAGGGAAATACAACTATGAAAATCTCTGTAGTTCATTAAGATTGAGTCATTCCAGCTATCAAAAATTAACTTATTTTTTTTTTTTTTTCCTTTGACATAAAAAAAAAAAAAAAAAAAAAAAGACTTCAAGAAAGAGAATTGCAAGACAGCCTAACAGTACTTTAAAAAGCAAAAACCCCCACCCAACCAACCAAACAAAAAACCTCACAATAAAACTCAGAAGTCTATCAATACCAGGATTGTTTCAAGTATACTTTTCACAGATCTTTCTTTAATGCACCATCACGTATTGCAAATGGAGTAGGCTACCGTTATCCAAACTATTTCTTTCAAGCTAGCTATCAAGGGAGAACAAGAAAAGCAAGTTAGATATTCAGTGTCTAAATGGGTCAATTTTTAGATAGTGTTGATAACACATGAAGTCTGAAGTATATACCACAGATGTGATTCATCTCACTATCCCAAAATCATTGAATTTCAAGATTGAAAAGCTCCATTTTCCTATTTCATCTAGTGCTCTGCACTGTACAACTTTCACTCTACAGACCATTTTCTAGTGTTTTGTCAATTTGAGTTAAAAGTCTCAAGTGAATGGTTTTCTAACATTTCCTGAAGATGACACTTTCGCAACCTAATGTATCTCTGCCATAAACGGGTTTTTGCCCGTTTATGTTAATTTTCTCCCTTGCTTGTTTTTGTCCTATGGGATTAGTCCTCTGACCTCAACGCAGATCTGCATGTGCTTACATTTAAAGATTACATTAAGATCCTGGCACAAAACACCTTCATATGTACACAAAATGAGGTAATGGAATAGAGCTAGCTGGGGGGAGGAGGGGGAAGGATACTGCATTATTAAAGAGCAATTTATCAGCACCGATAAAAGTTCAAGTATATAAACAGAAAAACGCTGCTGTGTTTAGCCTTGTAGAGTGAGATCCATTTTTTACATCTAACAACAGTAATGAATTTATTTAATTCCACCAGTACAAGAGATTTCATATAAAACACCGAGAAAAGTAATTTAACTTATGCTTCAGTTTGTTTTGTAAAAGAGAAACAATGCTTCCTTAACCAGAGATTATTATCTACTTAGTGTCACTGGCCATCCATGAGGATAAAAATTATACAGAGAAATAACATAATATCTGCATTTCTTTGACCAGTTGCCCACAATATTCTTATTCACACTTATTTATAAATACATACAAAATACTGGACTGCAATTTTGCAAGTTCTGTTCCACACTTATGCACAGATAAATAGCTTATGGCCTGGTTTTGTGTGAACACTATTTTATTATTCATCTATTCATTTTTATTAAAAAAAATGATCAGCTTTTGATTTTAATTTTTTAAAATTCATTTCAATATGACTTACTGAATAATTTGATTACAGCAAAAACTGTTGCCATTTAATCAATATTGAAAGTTGAGCAGCAGATGCGAACGAAGGAAAGAAGACATTAGAGGAAGCTATAACGGTAAAAATACACAGCGACTGCATTTCAGATTTCATAAACACATTGCAGGGAGGGAATCTGTACAACACTCAAATTGCATTTGCTCATGTGCTTAGATTCAACAGGCTGTTTAATTAACATTTTTTAATATAGTTTTAGATATGGATAATCATAAACAAGTTATTGGAAAAACATCTACTGTATTCACACAAGCTTCTCCTAGAGTGTTTGGAACTTCATTTCCTGTTTCAGGAGAACAGTGTAAATATTTGTCTGAAAACAAATTAGCCACAAATGTTGTGAAATTTGGACTGAATAGTAGAGCTATGAGTAACGCTCTGGGTGTACGATCAGCCACTTTTCGGATAACACGCAGTCACGTTAACTTAGATTTCGAATCCAAATCTTTCAGCTTCACAACAAGTGACTGACTGCAGCTATTTGTTCTCAATATCAAGTTAGCTTTGTGAAACACACAGGAACATTTTCTATTGGAGCATAATTGGTTTATCAACCAAATAATTTCCTGGGTGCAGATAAACACATTGATATGTAGAGAGCTCTGGGAAATGGCTCACTGCCATCACTGCACCTCGGCACATTAAAGTTAGCAAATCTAAATTGACATGCAGATACATTAATATACAAACATACAGGAATAAGTGAACTGGAAGGTTCATATTCAGTGAGCTGAGCATGGATCGTAAAAACACAAGCCTGAAATCACTTATGCTGCATTACTGTGATTAGTGATTTTAGCCCTTCGCTACAGTATTGCAGCAGCCCTGAGAAAAGATGCAATTACTTCTTTTGAAGAATGAAGGTAAAAAGACTTGCTACTAAAGGGCAGCACACACTGCCTGGTGCTTAATTAAGACTCTTCCTGAACGGTTTCATTATGTTTCTAAACACCATTCTTAGTCTCACTAATTTTCCAATATTCCCATAGTTACAAAGTAAATTCCAATTAATAAATTGACTAAACCACATTAGTTTAAAATGGTTTTCATTTAAAGTCTTTTAACCACCTCAAACCAACCCTCTCAAATCTTCAAATACCCAAAACTTAACAACATTATGAAAATTAGATAGAGAAGACTGCAGGTTTCTTAATTCTCCCTTTGACAGTGGCTTTTTCATTCTTCCTGGCATGACTACCATAATTTATTTTTCAGCCTAATAGTCTTAACTTTTTATTTTATAGTCTGCTATTTCTCACTCTTCAAAGGCTTTCCTATTACCTTTCTTTCTATCTACCAAACACAAATGCTGTGTTAAGTCTCAGGGCAAAAAACTCTAAATTGCATTTCAAATTCAACAGTGTGCAGTATATGTAAGGGAATATAAGTAATTCTACAAGCTCAGTGTTGTAAGGAAAAGAGATGTCTTCCATATTAATACAGAATCATTTCACATACAAAATATTTACTTATTTAATAACTACTTGTGATCTATGCAGACACTTCCATTAACCATCAAGTTGTTATATACTTAGCCTTGAGCACTGAGAATTTATATAAGCAATACGTTAAAGATTATGTATTTGCACCACTCAGAGTCATAAAACGGAAGGTTGAATCAATTGTGATTTGTGAATGGCAGCACTACATTCAACCACTGCCTCAGTGTCTTTAAAGACAGCATAGGGCAGGATGAGGGCTCAGCAGTGAAGTATGTCTTGGAAAGCTCAGTGTGGGAGAAGGCAGAGGAAAGCACTGGAAGCTGAGAACATCACAGAATCTTCCCACCCCTGTCTTTTTCATAACTATCTCCACAGGATACCAGTCTTTTTGCTTTTTCTGAATAGTGTTAAATGCACGTGATCAGCACCTGAATTTGAATTATTAACAAGCTAAATGATCTTTTCTTTTTTAGTAAGACATAAGTACACATACAAATGTGTAAAAGCAGTAATAATCAAAAGGCTATTTTAAATATCAAAGTGTTAAGTAACAATGTTAAAGAAAATCCCTCAAACTCAGCCAAAGCCTTATAAATTTAGTGAACTCCTCAAAGTTAATCATAGCATTAGACTAATTATTGGAAAGTAATTTCATCAGAAAAAGCCTATGTTTTAAAGCTTATTATACTAGTGCAGTCCCCAGAAAAAAATTATGCTGTATATCTTTTTGCTTGGCTACTTCAGTTGCTTATAGGTAAAATCTGGTTTACAAGTTTGTAGGAAATCTATTCAGTCACTTGCAATAATCAAAGCATGGAACATTTTGGTTTTATTTTAGGTAAAAGAAGAATAGGGAATGGAAGAAGAAACTAATTTTCTTCCATTCTTGTCAGAATTCTTTATCATTAATTTAACAGTAATGGGGGAGCAATAAAAAAAAAGAGAATGCACCAAATACCCAAACTCAGCAATTCCCAAAAGATTATAAAATTATGAACAAGCCAGGTTCCAAGCCATCAGTAATGAGAGGGAGCATATCCTTAACTGCACAGTCCAGTTGACATCAGTTTCTTTATACAACACAAGTGTGACAAAATGGACACAGCTTTGGGGTACATGGTGGCAGATACTACACTGTATCTTCCCTCTGACATGACACTGAAGTTGCACATCAGATCTGGTGAGAGTTCATCAAGAGATGGTCAAAGAGACCATCTCCTCCAGCAATCACAAAGAAATATATATCAATGTATTTCAAAATGAGCTGTTCTATTATATAAATGATGATTATGTTGATTTGATTTACTCTTGTTCAGTCAAGTCTGTCAAATATCCTTGAAATCCTCTCCAAATGTTACCTAACTGGAAGGTACTATTCAAACTATGTATGTAATACTTGAGTTCTGATTAGTGAAGTTGAATTTAAACAATACAAATTAATTGCTTTTCTTTAGTTCAGAGTCTTCTAGAGCTGGAGAAGTGACATAGATTATTCTTCAGCAATCATTTCAACTGACAACATTTTATGACCGACAGAATATTCTGAAAAGACAGTTTAAAAATATTAGAAGCATGAAATTGTGCAATCCTTTAAATAAAACTTAGGACTACAATGTATTAACCCACAGAGGAAAATATTCACATTTAGTTGTGTTAGGCTATATATGTTAAGTGTAAGATGTTGCTGTAATGAAATGTTCCAACTTTAATGATTAGTTAAAATTATTAGGTTTCCTGGCCCTCACTTTCACATACGATTCATACTATCTATCTAAAAATTTCAGGAAGAGATGTTTTTCATACCGTACTTCATGAAAATATTTCAAGTTCATGAGAAAAAATAATATTTATGCAACAGCACACTTATGTTCTGAAAGTACTTTAAAAAGTTTAAGTTTGCCGCATTTTGAAATTGAACCTTATCTCTGCCAGGTCTCTGGGACTGTCTCACACAGCAGGGTCTTTTGGCAGGTGGAGAGGCACAGCCTGAAGGAACAGGCAGTAGGATAGGTTGGAAAAGTGCTGAACCAAAAAGTTCCAAAGACACCTTTGGCCATACACCACTGGTTGATTATTTGCTTTTAGTGAGCAAAGTATCCTAGGGGCTGGTAGCAGGACTCTTGTTTCATCATCTTCATCATCAGCCTGGATGATGACACAGCAGCACCCTCAGCAGAATTCCAGGTAGCACCAAAGTAGAAGGAGAACCTGACATGATGCCTGGCAGAATGAGGTAAAAGGGAAGTGCAGGGTCCTTCACAGAGTGGTACAGGCCACAGCTGCTGGGTAGTACCTCTCCTGACAAGGATCTTTGGCTTATGGTGGGCATCAGGCTGAACAGCTAAGCCCATACAATCACTACAGGCAGGCCAAAGGAGACCAAGAGACTCCTAAAACAGTAAAAAAAGGGTCAGGAATTACAAGGAAAAGGCATACGTGGAATTTAGTTTACGTGATTAGGAAAGATACCATTTCCAATGTGAAGCAACACATCTGAAAGAAAGATTGCATCTATTACATTTTAAGATGTGGACAAAGGCCCTGCTTCTGCTTTGGCTCCTCTTTCTTCATCAGGTGCTCTGTGAAGCACCCAAAGTGTTCTGTACCACCCAGCACAAGGGCAGCCATAGAGCTGTGCAGACCTACAGAGGCTGGACTCTATTTGCTCCTGCAAAGTCAATGCACTTTATTATATTTAATGCCAAGTTTCACCTCACTCTCAAAACATGATTTTTTAAAATTATAATACTTTGAAATAAAAAGCTACAAGACCAGAAGGCAGAGGGCAATTATGATTTGATTATCAGTGACCATAGTTAACATTAATACTTCAAAATTACTGACTTAATCAAAACCATTTGTATTGAAATTCCTCTCCCAAGACTGGCCACAGGTATGCTAAGCTGTCAATGTAGCATTCAAATCAGGTAAATATCTGGTCTGAGTTTTAGGTTTAATACACAGCTGAATCTACCGTCAGACCTCCAAAATTCTCCTGTTCACCTGTAAAGTATACACCGTATGGTTTGAACCAAAGCCTCAGGTTTTCTCTGATAGGAAGAAGTATTGCGTTTGTGTGGAACGTTGAGAGGAGAATGAGCGTGGGGGACCTACAGGGGTGGCCTCTGAGAGAAGCTTCTAGAAGCTTTTCCTGTGTCCAACAGATCCAATGCCAGCCAGCTCAAAGATGGACCAAGCCCAACAGCAATGGTGGTAGCACTGCTAGGATAACAGAGTTAGGAAGAGGGGGGGAAAACTGTGTAATTGCAGATGGAGAAGAGTGAGAATATATGAGAGAAACAACTCTGGAGGCACTAATGTCAGTGCAGAAGGAGAAATAATCCATTAAAGACTAACAAATATCTGAAAAAAACCACTTGTGGAGAGATGAATATAGAGATGAGGCAGTATCTAAAGATGATATTGAATGGTGGCATGAATAAAACAGCGCTGTTTTAAAGAAGTCACAAATTGATTTCTTTGTATTTGGTCATCTCTGTAATGGGACAGCACTGAGCACCAGAAAGTCATAGTACCCACAATGCTATCCCACTGCCCTCAAAAAGGAACCTTTTATGACAAAACCAGCATTGGGCTGATCCTGGTTTCTGGGCAATATCAGCTAATCCATTTTCCTAAGAAGGTTGAACTTAGAATGCAGGGCAGCCAGCAGTGGCTGGGGGGGGAGCAGGGGGCACTCTGTAATATTGAAACTGCCAGCAGCTCTGACTAGTGACTGCTAGGTAAGGGCAGGCATTAGAAGAAACAATTAAAATAAGGAACTCCTGTATTAGGACAAATTGACTGAATTGATTTTTTTGTAGTAGACGAAAATCATTTGGAAGTTTCTATGACGTGTTTCAACTCTGAATGATGAGCTTTAATAGTGAGAATCCTACCTTGCAAATAGGGAATCAAGGACAAGCCTATGCTGCACAGTGAATGGCAGAGCAGGACGCTCCAGCTAATGCAGACAGAAACTCCAGCTCAGTAACCTGACAAAAATCCCACCTGGAGGGTATAATTGCAATGCCACTTGAGGCCATCTATATATGGACTATATATAGTCCTTTACACTCTACAGTAAGCACATGACATAGCTTGCTCCCAGGTCAAGGTGGAGAGACTAGATTATATGTTCAAAAATCGTTAAATGTACTAAAGAAATTGAATTTCCCATAAATGTAGGTACTCAGCAGGAGGGAGCAGGCCCAGTCTGGATTAGGATTTAATCTGAAAATAAAATATTAGAATTTATCAGGCCCAAGTGATCCACTCACCCAAAAAATTCACAAGCCTGTGATATTCAAAGGCCATGCTCACTTTCTGGGATGTGGGGATTCCCGTTAGAAACACACTTATCTAGAACAGCCCAAGAAAGTAACATAAGATGATACTGTCTAATGGCCTTCATTATTTTGATCTTTTCTGTATGTACCAGAATACTTCTACCAATAAAAATTGTCATAAATTACCTGTGATTTTACCTGTTACCACAACTGTTTTCAGATACACTAGGCTATATCTGCTGATGTCTTTTAAGAACCAGATTTAAACAGTGGTTAACATAACAGTCAGCTTCCACTATTATTACAAAATAACACGTGGAACTTTGTTTTTCATAGTTTGACTTCATTGGAAAAAAATCTAGTCACTTTACATACACACAGTAATTGGCATTACACAGGGATAATCCTATAAACATGGATTGCCTCTGCAACCATGACACTACTTTCGAACCCCTCCCTGACTTCAGTCATACAATTGAAACTAAATCGCATTTTTTCTCAACATTTTTAATGTTGTTGATTTATCTGACCAATGCCTCTCTGTAAAAGCTCTGAGGAGCTACTGAGCCATGGAGAACACCTTAGCTTAGACTGTTTTCTAATTCCATGAAGTGAGATAAAGCAAATGAAGAGAGCATGTGTGCTGAGCCTTCCAAAGTCCTGATACCACATTAATAAACCTTAGCAAATTCTGATTATGTCTGTCTCATTATGTATATTGTTACATTTTCTACAGATAGCAACGTTGGTAAATGAAATGCCAAAACTGAGACATTTGAGTCTGCTCACCTGAGTGAGCAATGATAAGCAATAAAAGGCAACAGACACAATCTCCCTACTTTTTCCAGAGTTCACTGGACCAAAGCAAATTTGTAGTTGTTTAAGCTCTCTATTTTATTTCTAACAAGTACATGTCACTTTTTTAGGAGGCAAAAGTGCACAAAATACAATATTTTATTATCTAAATTCCTCAAGCACTTTACCTGAAAGCCCAAGTGCCACCTTTAATCATAAAACAGCATACACTAAGCAAATTCTTTTGCCAAAATCTCTTACATTCTTTATTATTACATCGTATTAGGAAAATGCTGACTCAACAGCAGCTATTTTGCTGTAGAATGGATAAATTCCTAAGTAGGCACAGATGTGTCACGCAGAATATATTAGCAAAATACTTTACGATTACGATATAAGTGCAAAGACAGAAGTAAATGCATTCTTATTAAATAGCCTTGTTTTTACTAGGGAACGTGACCTGTGTAACACATCGAGGTACCTGCCTGTACACAGACTTTTTTGTAAGCAGGACAGGCCACATGATTGCTTCTGGCATTTTATTCTGCCGTTAATTTGGCTGCATGACCCTGGGAAGTCAGCCTGTGTTCTCTGCACCGCTATAATGACACTGGGAAACACAGATGGGAACTGTTAAACAACTCTAGATCTACAGATCAAAAAGTTCCACACACACACACAAAAATCCAAGCAGTATTTTTAGCTCTTTCTGCACCAACACTGGTTGACAGCAGTGTGGCAGAGCCAAGACAAGTGGATCTTCACTGATGAGTGAGAAATGGCACCACAGTGACTGACAGAGCTATGTGGGACATAGCAAAACTGTTAGAGAAGTTAACACAAGGTATCATGTAAAACAAATGCAGTGGCCTATAAAAACAGCAAGGAAGAAGAAAACAGAGCCTACACCTTATGAACCTAGACTGGCTTCCTTCTTTGCCCAAAAGCTCATTAGCTTTCACAGAGTCATCAGAAGAACACAGAATCAAAAGACATGGAATACATACATAAAACAGATTTTCTCTCTACGTAGTAAAAAGTGTTTCATGAACCACCAAGAACAAACCCATATGGAAAAAAGTCACATTTTAACATCACTGATCTCTCTCAAAAAAACCCCAAAAATCTCAAAACCCTCACTGCTTGCTCTTGCTTTCTTCCCCAGCAATTTAGACATTTTCTAGTGAGAAGGAGGGAAAAGGCCCTCAGGTTTGTCCAGTTACTGCTGCTTCTATTTTAGCACCTCTAACACTTACTGGTAATACTTAGGTTTAATTAAAGCATGAGCCTTAATGAATGTTTAGGGGAATGTAATACTTAAATGGTGTCATTCAAGGACAACTTTGTTTGCCAGGGTGGCACTCAGTCTTACTCCAATCAAAATAAAATCAATAAAGTGGAACTTGGCAAATCAGAGAGAATTAATAATTGCAACAGTAGTCATCCTGTGCTAATCATGAAAAAGAGTTAGCAATTGTCAACTACATGAATGAATCTGAACAAAACTTACTGTTGTGCCATCCCTATATAGAAAATCATTGCTTATTACACTTTTGGAACATAAGGAGCACAGTCATTTTCCAGAGTACAAGACCAGAAATAAAAATTATGCAACATATCATCCTCCCCTCCCCAGCCCCCCACAACTTTTCTCTCTTCTTGATTTGCAATTTGACAAATTTTTGCAAAAGAGGGCAGAAACTTGCCAAATTTATATATTTCTTTGGGAGATGTTTGTGGGCTGTGAGCACCTTTTTCTTTTAATCAATTCAGCAAACAGCTGTTGTCTCCCAGGTCAATCACTGGGCTTCTCCATTCTGGTACTATTTAGTAGTCACTCCTGCCTCTGCAGATGATGTGATGGCTGCAGAATGTGGCAGAGGAATGCGAACCGAATCCTAAGCAGGACATGGCTGTTGCTAAAGCTTATGAACAATATGGATTATGGGTGCTGAGTGGAATATAATTAGCACAAATGCACCTTTGTCTTCCAGCTGTCCAGCAGACAACACACTCCACCTTTTATTTTTATTTTTTTTAATGAAGCACTGATTTTTGTTTGATTACTGTAAGAATATTGGGGGAATTACTCCACAAGCTTCATAGAATTGTCTTTCTAGTCCACACATTTTCCTACACAATTTTATTTATGAAGTTGTAGTTAAATCTTTGACATTTCTTGCAGAAGCTTTTTTATTAAGGACCTATAACAAACATAGAAATCTGCTCTGGACAGAAACTCAGCATATAAAGGCTCAGTGAGGGAACACTCACATCACTTAAAGTGAATTTAGTATTTGTAAAGGTAGTGTAAATGAAAGAACCACCAATACCATAAGGAATTTTATAGTTCCAATAATAACACTAATAAAAATATCTCTTCTCACTTTTCCCTCTCGGTATTCTTCCACAACAATGAAGCACAGTCTCTTCTCAGAGTGGGAAGATAATTCAAAACAACTGACAATTCTTCTCTTGGGCTTTCTGCTGAACCTATCATTGAAGAAGGACACTTCTCCATCCTAAAGAGACTCAGCCACCAGGAGCAAAGTGAGGTACATCAGCTGATTTGGTATCAGTTGTGTCAAGTCCCTCAGAGGCAAATTTTTCAAGACTCAGGAAAGCTGAAATATCCTACTCCAAGGACTCCACTCTATCTTATTAAAAATCAATTTCATGTCTATACACTTAACTTTAGCCAAAAGTCTCCTATAAAACCAATTTCCTTTCTCTACAGAAAGATAAAAAGGCATTTCTTTCCAGTTTGGTGTCATCTGGTCAGCAATACATGCAAATATACACATAAGAAGTGGTAAAGGGGAAAAAAACCACATTGTGGCTTGAAATGTATGACAGCTGTCTTGACACTGTGGAGAGCAACTGTACTTAGGGCTTGCCCCCTCTCAAAGACAAAAAACAACTCAGCTCCCTAAAGATTCTTCCCAAGACTGACTTTCTTCCCCTCCCTTTTTTTTTTAAATTTAAAGGACGTGCTTCTGCAACCAGTCATTAGCGTAGACAATGAAAAGGTTTGTTCCTATAGCTCTGATTCTACAAGTGAGAGAGAGCCTCCCAGCTGCATGGAACCAAAGCGACTAAGGAAAAAGGGTTCTCAAAGGCCCAGTCAAGACCCTGAACAGGTCTGTGGATTCCTCTTATGCCTTGTTATCTCATTAACCACTCTTACTGCTTACACAGCTTCATTGTACACCCTGCTGCAATCCTTCTTTCAACTGTCTTAAAAATCACAAAAAACCCCCCAAAAACACCCACGTGAAAACAGAAAAGCACAAAAAACCCCATACCCTGACAGTAATAGTGCATGCAGTTGGACATTCCTGTGCCATGAACTGTACATAGACCATTATAACCTTCTTGCAATGTTCTCCCAAAGATTTGGTTAATCAGTTTCTCCAGTTTAAAGAAAAAGAGAAACTCTAAAGGTAGAAAGATGGCACTCAGAAAGTATTTGGTATCTACAGAACTAGGTACACAATTCCCAGGACTCAGTGTTTCCAACAAATCTTTGAGAATACATGGAAAAAGTATACTTGGATTATAAAGATTAAATTAATTTGATTCTTCTTTCAGAAGTCAAAGTCAGGACATTGTAATTTGCCAAGCAAATGGTTCTTAGCACCTTGTACCAGGTCTACTACAATATAGACAATTTGTGCTGAGAGTGTGGTGCAAGTTAGACCAAACCTACATTTTCCAAGCCAGATTTCACACTGTCCTGCAAGGAAAGGTTTCTGAGATGTGAGCCTCTCTTTTCATTTTCCTGGCTGTTTTACTCACATGAAGATTCTAACTAAGTGGTGGAAAAAATCCTTTTATCACTCCTATTACTGGTTCAGGCAGAATGTAAAAACTTTCTATAAATTATATGGGAGAATAGTGTTTTTTAAAAATCCTAATTCATAAAAATAAGGCAGAAAAATATTTCACGTGGATACAGAGATGTCTAGGTAGCTCTTTACACAGAATAACTTAATATGCTGCATCAACATGTCCACTTGGATCAGCACTGTCCTCCCTTGATCAGTAGATTGGTGATCTGATATTCTACCTCATTTATAATGACTTCAAAATTGCATGACACAAAACTGAAACAAAATTGCTTAACATCTAGTTTGAAAACCATAGTTAGGACTGAAGAATATGTTTTGTTGAATATATATATATATTTTTAAATTTCTTTACACAAAGTTTGTTTTAAAATTTCATCTCTTATGAATTAATTACTAGAAAAACTGAACCTTTTTTTTCATTTATTCAGCTCCAATTAATGGCATTTCATAATAACTACATAATATATTTAGCCACACATCACCCAGAAGAATTGTGAGGTGTAATTGATTTTAAAGCCTTAGAGTGTGAATATTATTAATTGGTCACTTAAAGAGCATTATTAGTAGTTCCTTTATAAAGAGTCCAGTACTGCTTCATAGGGAAAAATTTCCATTTTAATGGAAAATATTAAATAAACTAAGAAAATTACAATTTTTATGATTAAAAGTGAAGAATTACAACCATTTGGGCTCTCATAACTTACTGCATTAGTTTAATCTATTACATCCATTGCAATGCATGAAAAATGGTGACTTTGAAGAATTAAGCATTTGTGTTTTGCATCACAACTTTATTATCCTCTCTTAGCCCTAAAAGAAGATAACCAGGATCAGACAACAGATTATATATAAACATAAGTAAACAACAAATGGGTATAAATCAGATTATTAGGATGTAAATCAAGTGAGTGATTCATAGTATAAACCTATTTTATAAAACTATTTTATGCCTTCAAGGCATTCTATTTATTTTCATTCTATTTTATGGAATGTTCTATAAAGAAAAGGTTTGATATAAATCTGTCAGCAAAATTACTGTAGGGACAGCAGGTCACATCCTGCATCACTCACAGTTTTTGCTATAATGCTAAAACATTTGTTTTGCTACACCATCTCAGACCCAGAAACAGTGACACCATCAGATGTGATTATTATGGACCCTCCATGCTCACAAACCTCTTCATACAAACCCAGACTTGTGCGTATGTGGTCAGAGACCAGCACCTCACCTGCTATTAGATTATTCCTCCCATTTTCTGCCAGTGACTGGTGAGCACCTCATCCTTGTAAGCCTCTGGTGTGCTCCAACACAGCCATGTCATGCCCTCGTGTGAACCAGGACTCATACCTCACTATTCCCTCTGCTCTGGGTATTGCTACAAGAGCACCTGACTACCAAACAGCTCCCTCCAGATGTTTTTATTGGGATCAATATATTCCACAGAACGATGGCAGAACTTAAGACAGAAAACACTTCAATTGTGCCATAAAAAAAAAACAAAAAAAAAAACCACCTGTCAAAAGAGGTACAAGAACAAAGAAAAAAAATTCAAAGCCAGAGAGGGCCATGAAGATCTACATATTGCTTCATACAGATGCAGTTCAATTGCCTTCCAAGCACCTTTAGCCAGACGGCAAACCCCAGTACAGGTACTAACTACCACAGCAAGTACCCAACCTAACCTGTGCCTTGTGCAGTCTGCAGCTCCCCCTGCCAGTCATGCCAACCCTTTGAAGCCACCATCAGCCTGGAAATGCACTGAGAACAGTGGTAACATCTTGGCTCCTGCTTCTACGTCCAGACATCAGCAGGGCAAATAGATGCTATTACCACAGATCTTTGCTCACGGAAAAGTCAAACTAGCTTGTGCTCTTAGGTCTTAATGATGGTGGGAGTTATTCTGACTCCTTGCCAAGGAGGGATTCTTGAATAGCCATGGTAAACTACAAAAAAGCCACAAACAACATGCTTACAAGCCTCACAGTTTACAGCTAATACCAACAAACACTTTTCTTGCATCCTATGGCAGATACCCAGCAGCCCGTGACAAACAGCAGTGCTTGCAGTGTGGACTGAAGCACACACATTTTTCCCAGAGGTTTGAAAATGTATCAGAGAAAGCTCTGAGGTCTACAGGAGATGAGTAAGATGACATTAAAACCAGGGAGGGAGAGGGATCACTTCTCAGCATCATCTTTACACAGAGCAAGGTGCCATGTAGAAATGCTTTTAAGACAGTCAAGGAAGACCAAAACTTTGCTTAGAAGCAAAAAGCATATGCAGCTCCTGACACTTGAACTAGAAACACATCAGCATCATGTACCTTCTAGGCCAAAACAGACTGAGGTGTCTGTTCTCCAAAAGGAAAAACACTGTGGAGGTGGGAGGAGCAGATGCCTACAGGAGAAAGAATGGATGCTGTGATAAAAGGGTAGAGAGCATCATCTGATGTGGCGCATTGTAAGCAATTTTCTCTCATTTTTCTCCTGAAGGGCCCAACCCACAGCAGATGCCATTAGTATAATACTGTTATGCATTTCATGTTTGAGTACATACACTTTAAAATATTTGAAGTTGTTCTTTTTTCTTTAAAAAAAGCAAACCATACTTTCTGATCAACTGCTGGAGACAAAATAATGAAGTGCCCAAACTTGCACTGCTGAATACTTTGTTGAAAGCATTTGTTTCTTGTAAGATCTCAAGGAAGAAGAATACAATGAATTGAAACACAGGCTAATAATGGGACTGAAGAAAGAAATACAAATGATGGGAAAACCACTGTTAGAAAGAAAATAATCATAAATTAATGAATCAGGGCAACATTTTGGATTCACAGTTATTTTCTACACATTTGTTAATTCCAAGAATACAATTTTACATTTTAAAAATATCTGTGAATAGAAGCAATCTTCTAGTTTTAGAAAATTCCTCCCTTCCTCTCACCCCAAGGATGCCTATTTTGAGAGATTTTCTGAAACATGGGAATACCTATATCATGTTCCACAATTCACCAGAAAACTGCAGAATCTTTGTTTCAATCTGCTTTGTTTCTGTGCAACTAAAACCCCATATTGTAAGTGAAAGGCTGGCAATACTAGGTGTTTTTATAATACATACCACTCTAGTCACTAGAGCACAAAACCACACTTTATCATCTAACAGGGAAAACACATAAAAAGTAAGTAAGAAGTAGTGTTTCAATGGCTTTGTAGGGGAGCAAGGTAATGCAGAAAAAAAATTGGCAATTCCTGTTCTGGACATTTTTCAGTCTGCTCCCATTAGAAGCTGAAGGCCGGTAGCAAGAGCTGACCAGAACATCATAAGTGTATTTTAAGTACATTCCTAATGTTCTTCATTGTGACAAGCTCCAAGTCTTTTACTGCTGGGTTGAGTAAAACAGGATTTTTAAGCTTTTTGTGCTTGTAATTATGTGGAAAAGACTTCCATATAGAACTTTCCCATTGCCCATGAAGATGCTTGGTGACAGGCAAAGAGCCAGAGAAGGGGAATTGGGAATGAACAATCCCAAGGCTTAATATGCAGGGGGAAATTACTTATATAGTTAGCACCTGCAATGAGGAGATGTCACATATTTAGACAACACCCTGACTAAAAGTAGTGTTCTGAAACCAAGCATTTTATCGGGTGCTTCTGAGTTTAGCACCTACACTGCTGAGCTCGTGGATCTCACATTGCACGGTGCCTAACACTGAAAGCTGGCATGTACACCTGCAAGATAAATGCTGACAGGTGCTGCTTTGCTACACCACTTCCCTGCATAATACATTTTCTCATATCTTCGCATAAATAGTAAATTTTAAAGTTTAGCTCTGTTTTAAATCAGGAGACTATTAAGCAGGTTTTGTCCTCCTCTCAGTTCATATCCAACACTATTGTGATGCAGTAGAACAAAGTGGAATTGTAGATGAGCTTTACTTTTGCAGAGAACACATGAAAATCATTGAGAATTGAATTTTCTCATCATCTTTGAAGTTCAGATTATAAAATAACTTTTGCTGTCTCAGGCACAGGTAGCAAGTTTATAAATACATCAGAAAGAGGATAAAAAGGAGGGTCAGTATGATTCGGTGACTGAATTACAAGCTCACTGAAAAGGCTAGTTGTATGGTTCACTGCACAAGGTGCTCAGTAATTAGATAGCAAGTGTTTGAGGCCAAACGGAGAGATGGAAAAAACACAACTACCTCACCCACCTACAGCTTTATTGGAGAGATCATTTAACACTGACCTTCCGGGCCAGTCTCTGCTGTTCTGCCTGTGACAGGTGTACACAATTTACAAAGAGGCACAGGAACAAATGATCTTCTAGAGACTGAGTTAAGGAGGCCACCAGCAGCCAAATGTGCAAGGTGAACCCTGCAGGACAGAACAAGTATTGGGAAATACGGAGAGATGCAGGAAGCGAGACAAATGGGGAAATACAATAAAGAACACAAAGCCACGCTTGACACCACAGGCCAGATCTGTTACACAGCATAGATCCCACACCACTGTCCCCCTGCCTGCCTGCCCCTTTTCTGACAGGGATTCCCCTCCAACATCCTACAAAGTCCAGACTGCATGTGACCTCTGTTTCTCATTCTCCCTCTAATCACAGGTCCTGCACTGACCCTGCAGTTCCCACTGCTAGTCAGTCAACCTTCCCTCAAAAACAAGGTTTCTTTAAATATCCCTCAACAGGACCTGTTGTGCCACTTCCTCTTAATTCTACAGGATCCTATGTGACCTTGAAGTTAGCCCTCCTCAATCATCTAATGATGCCTAACTCCCCTTTCAAGGGATTTCTACATGTACGCACATCTTTCTTCTGCCACCCCTTCCCTCCCACACCTTGTCAATCTCAGTGTGTCCTGGCAGCCAGGAGGGCCAACCCTGTCCTGGGGTGCATCAGACAAAGCATCACCAGCCAGCCAAAGGAGATCACTGTCCCACTCTGCCCTGAACTGGTGGGACCTCACCTCCAGTACTGGGTACAGTTTTGGGCACCACAATATAAAAAAGATTTAAAGCTATTAGAAAGACTCCAAAGGAGGTCTACAAAGAAGGTGAAGGGTCTAGAGGGGAAGCCATATGAGGAGCAGCTCAGGTCACTTGGTCTGTTCAGCCTGGAGGAGACTGAGGGAAGACCTCATTACAGTTACAGTTTCCTCAGGATGAGAAGCAGAGAGGCAGACTGTCTCTTCTGTCTAGTGACCAGTGAGAGGACCTGAGGGAACCACATGTCAGGGGTTATTGGATATTAGGTAAAGGTGGGGCACTGAAACAGGCTCTCCAGGGAAGTGGTCACATAACCAAGCTTGTCTGCGTCCAAAGAGCTTTTGGACAATGCTCTCAGGCACATGGTGTGATCCTTAGGGCTGTCCTGTGCAGGGCCAGGAGTTGGACTTTGATGATCCTTGCGGGTCCCTTCCAACTCAAGATATTCTATGACTCTACAGTCATTTCTATTCTTCCACAAGGGCTCTGTGCATCCTCTTCCATGCATAATCACCCATACACACTATGGACCAGTCAGGGATTGTCCCCTCCACTGTGCTGCCCATGAAGGGCTCTGTCCACTAGGCCAGTCCTGTACCAAGCAAATCCCCCCAAAGCTAGACCTGCATGTAAACTTGTACATTCATTCCACATCTTCTGTCTTCCACCTACGGCATTAACTAAAGCAGAACCAATGAAGAGCATTACTTGCTGCCACAATAAAAAAAGTCTTTGATGCACTCACAAATGCAGATATGTTCAAAGTCTGCTATAACGTGGGTTATCTGTTTTCCCCAAGCTGATGTTCTGTTTTCCAAAGCAAAATACTCTGCCAGAGGTGCTAAGAACATTCTCTGATATTATAGAATTGATCGGTGCAGCCTTCAAAGCTAGCAGTTACAGACAGATAAATGAAGTCCTGCAGCAAGGTGTCAAACTAGGGGAGCAAGCTCACAGATGAAATTATGAGAGAAAATAATGCAGACATGGGCAATGAGGCAAACACATTTTTATCCTCAGCTTTTCTAAAGGATACTTTTCATAGGGTGGGCAATACAAGTTAGATGGCACAATCCTCACTAAAACCAGAGTTTAACAGACAAGCTGGGGGGACAAATACTAGAACTGCAAAAATAATCTACTAAAATTCTTGAGGGTTGATTTAAATTTTACTAAAACCCTTCCAGGATCTATCACTCCAATAAAGACCTGGAACAAATTATGCCAAAAACACTTGATAAACAGTACTTGAAATACTTCAATGAATTCCAAAATATAAGCATACTATGAACATAAGATAGCAAACATTGGGTAGAAATTTCAATTGGGTCCCACACTGTGTAGGGAACTTTTTAGAGCCTCCTGATTATTTGCTAATAGCAGAATGATAAAAATTAAAGCAACAATGTGAAACACTAAGTGTGCACATCTGTTAAAAAAAATTCCTCTTGGAGTTCATTCGTCTGCTCAAGTCACACAAAACTACAGCTCTCCTATGAATTCTTTGCAGTATCTCCTCACTTGCACAAAAGGACTTCCCATTTATATTACAAAGAATTAATGCAAGTTCACCTCAAGTTAAAAATTCTTTTTCTGAAGAGCTGGCATTTCTTGTTTTCTTTAGTTTTCTATTGTTTTGTGGTTGACACAGTAACATTTCCAGTCAGTAATTAGCAAGGAAAGTTTTTGCCAAAGAGCAGTCTTAAAACTTCCCCAGAGCTAAAACTAAAATGAACCTAATTCCTCAGCTAGAAGTTTTGAGATATGATTGTTTACATCTTAAAGTGTTCTTACAAGAAGTATATTCTATTAGGGAGCAACTTAATTAAAATATAAGCAATTAAAAAACTGGTAAAAAAACTTCAATTGGCTCTTCATCATAGAAAACCTACCTTTCACCTGAAATGTTTTGTATTTTATATATTTTGTTCCAGTTATGGTTTTTAATCTTGCAAATTAATTTATTCCTTGAAAGAATGGTATTTGCATTTTTATAGAGTATTGCCGGGCTAATTATTTTTCTTTTTTTTTTTTTTCTTTAGACTAAAACTTCACAAAAAAAAACCTTCTCAAATCTTTTATAAACACAACCTTTTTTCCATTTGTAAATACAGCAGTCACCACTTCAAGGTCAGCATTTTCTAATATTTATGCAAAATGATCTGAGATTACAAGGGGATCATCTGTATGCTATAACAGAGAGGAGGCAACATGAGATAAAAGTTAGCTTTCCAAAGAAAGGTATATTTTGTCTTTAATTTGTTGTTCAGGTTTTTTAATGAATGAATATGATGTTCAGTGGAGTCACAGAATTTCTAGTTTACAGAGTTTGCTCCTAATGAAAATGTACAGAAAAAGATCTAGAAAAAGCATCTATAAATGATAAATATGAGCATTCAGCTGGATGAGCACATGTAAAATTACTACAGGAGGGCTACTGAGCATCATGTGTCAAGACATGAAAAATAAAGTGCCAGAGTTGAATGAAGGAAGAAATGCTGCTCCATAACACGAACCACCCTTCTCTCAGCAGCAGAGCAGTGATGGTAAGTGCCTCACTGGCAGCAGCACCCGTGTCCCCAGGACTCCTGTGGCACCCTGGGCACGGTCTGTGAGGAGCCCTGCCCCGGTACGACCCCGAGCCAGCAGAATGAGGAACTGCTGCCATGGGCTGTGGGCCCTCGACCGAGGCTCACAGCAGGCAGTGAACACACCACAGCAGATGGCTCGAGACACAGCAAATGGGGTGTCGCGTGCCTGAACGGAGCAGAGCGGGCCAGGGACCTGCTGGGGACTCCGCTCCTCTTTCCTGGCAGTTCTGTTAGGCTTTTTTGTCTGTTTACTCTTCATATAGACAAATGTCTAACACAAAACACGGTCAGGCTTGGAATGAAATTCCCTCTGTGTTATGATCCTTTTACTGCTTTAAAAGTAAGACCTTGTTAGGGGTGAAAATTTCTCATGCGCAAGGTCTAGCGGCACTGAACAAGTTTTATAACACGCTTATTGCCATCACAGCCAAGGACAGTGCTGACATATGTGATTCAGAGTAAACAAATCTCAGTTTCCACAACAGCTTTTATGTCCCCTTCATGGTCTGCCTCCAATCCACCCCTTGGAATGGCCCCATGCCATTAGCCAGTCACACGATCAGATGATCAACTCTTTCCATTTCCTGCTTCTCACCTGAAGCTGCCATTCTTCAGCACATCACAGTTAAACTTTTGTAGGAACAAGAATAGCTCACAAAAGAAAGCAAAATATAGTTAAATACTAATTCTAATAAAGTAAGAAGCTCTTGAGAAAGAAGGAGCTGCTATACCAAACAGGAGTTCTTAAAATAAATAATGAGTCAGGAGAAACAAAATATGTTCAGTTACCAAAATCGTTTCTATATAGACTGCTCCAAAACTTCCCATATGGAATAAACAGATGTTAACATGTACTAGGCAACAACAGATATCCCTTGCATGACATCTTGCACATTATTTGATTGGATTATATTTTTATCAGATAAAAATAGTGTTTGCTAATATAATGTGAGAGAGAAGGGTCTATGTATTCATGGAACCAGCCTTGGATGTTCTAGAACTATTTAAAGCATACTCTATCATCTTCAGCATTTCATATTTTCTGTGCTCACATGCATTTTTAGGCTCAGGATGGTCATTTTCCCCTCCCACCTTTCTTGGGAAGCACAGAGGAGACTCCAATTGCTCTTGCATGCCAACTCATAAGTGTCTAACATTCAAAGCATCCACTCCAAAGTGCTCTGTACCTCACTTAATCTTATATTTGAATCATTTCTTGAGTATACACTAAAAGCTGAAAAAAAATAAAAATACCCAGAGCTAAGTGTCAGATGCCTTTGCAATAAACTGATGATACAATCAGATAAGAAGTCTCAACTGACAGCTGCACTTGCCCTCCCTAACCAACAGAAGAGTAAAGAGGAAGTTAAATCAAAATCTAA
This sequence comes from Acropternis orthonyx, assembly GCA_035583155.1. Lineage (NCBI taxonomy): Eukaryota > Metazoa > Chordata > Aves > Passeriformes > Rhinocryptidae > Acropternis > Acropternis orthonyx. The sequence goes on from JAWWEU010000160.1 coordinate 7,922,166, forward strand.
TCAATATTCTCCATGAACACCAATTCCTAGGCTTCCCTGAACTCATCAGAGGACAAAGAACATACTAGATTTCACTGCTGACCAGTAGCTTCATGATCTCCCCCCAGGAATACACAAACAAATGAGGCTTAATTATTTTACTATACCATCATTAATTTCTTTCTTCAATTTTGAGGTCTTTGTCACATTGTCAAAATATCAAATTAAGAAAGATGTGAAACAGGGATTGCTTTAATCTTTTGACTGTACTTGCCCTGGTGGGTCCCTGCTCCCTCATTGCTCCCTGCAGCACTAACCCACCACACCATGAAGAGCTCCCCCAGGAATGCCAGGCCAGACATTTCCCAAAACATTTGTAAGGGGAAAGTTTCACTTCAAAAGAACTACTGCAAAGAGAGCAGCTGTAATGGCTGACAGTCAGACCCACACTGTGCCCGAAATACTCACGCCTGCACATGAGAGGAGAGCAGACAGTACAGAAAGATGTGACAATCCTTTCCCCCTTATTCCTGAGTGATTGCAGCTATCTTGGCTTCACTGGTAACATCCTAGAGCCTCTGCAGGGCTGTGTCTCCACAAGTCACCCACTGATCTGAAGGCTGGTTCTTGGCTTATATGAAATATTATTTCAGTAACTGACAGAGGGTCTCTCAAAGGCAGAACACAGGACAATAGAAAAGGCAGTAAATGTCATTTGCTACATCATAGCAAGGTGCAGTAAACCTATTCCATTGTACTGCAGTAAAACTGTTTCATTCTACTGATATAATACAAATGGGTTTGTGGCAGTAATGGGAAGGAGTATTTAAAAGTCTCTCTGACTGTCAGGCATTGTGGGAGACACAATTAGCAATGTGGTTTTAAAATGCACTGGAGACTGTTTTGAGTGAACCTCAAAAGAAAAGAAATCCTTTTAAGTTTCAAAATATTTGGATCCCAGGTGAGTTCATCCCAACTTTTTTTTTTCTTTTACAACAGCTTCATCCCTTTTCTTTTTTTTGAAGTGGATTCTGTCCTCCTTCCCATCCTCATTGTACTCAAACTAATTAACTATATCATTCTGAATACTTCTGTTCTCTTTTCCCAATTATGATTCTTCTCTGACTCATTTTTTTCCTCAATGATGACAGTCTGTGCGCTATCAAAAGAAGTTACACCCAACATTATGTCTCACGCCATCAGAAATTGACAATATCCTACCATCAATATTGTATATAACAAGTAATAAACACACTATAAATACAAGTGCATGCATCATTTTGCTCCATTTGTCATTCAATACTGCCACTTGATCTTAAATAAGTTTATGGAAGTTAAGAAGAAGAACTGGAAACATTGTTTCCAGTAACAGGTTCCATATAATACAAAATACCTTCCATTAGACTTTTCTTTCTCAAAATTACATTTTTCTATTTTGTAAAAATCTTCTGTCCTTGGCAATCTCCAAAAGAACTGGTGCTGTACCTCTCTCTCCACACACCATTTCTGCTCCACTTATGTTCACATCTGCCACTGTTCCCTAAGACTTGTTCCAATGACTTCTGAGGTTTCGTGAAAGGAAGAACTGGTGTATTTATCCTTTTTAATTGCAAAATATTTGGACTCTCAGATCCAAATATTAATTCCAGCTCATTTTATTTCAAATTCTTATTTTCTCCTTGCAAAAGCATGTCCATTTATTCTATTATTTGGGAAATCAGGGGAAAACACGATTGCTGTCTACAAGCAGAGCAGCAGCAGCATCCACAATTAGGAACCAAACACAGACAACCTTTGCTTTGGTTGAAAGTAGCTGACTGAGATACAAGAGCATGTAATTATACACTAAAAAGACACAGCCTAAGTGTGAAAAGCCCAGCAAGACCTTAAAAGCAGCAGCACCCTTCCATAACAAAAGCCAAAACCAGCATTCAAGACAGCTGGACCAAAGAACGCGGCTTGTGTGCGCATGCACAGACATGAACATCATACTTCATGAGTACATTAAAATAACCTTTTTTCTATTTACATAATAACTTACATAAGAGGTAAATGTCAGGAAGTCACTTAAAACTCAAATATGTTTCTGAGCAGCTTAACTGACATGTTGATGCTATTCCCAGAGACTGAATTCCTGGAAAACAGGAGGTTGACACAAACGAACAATTTATATTTTTAAGCCAACATAATTTAATTCATCCAAGATGAAGATTTTGATTAATTGTATTCAGTGTTCCATTTAGAGGAAGTGCACTGTGTTTCTGTAGCCTCAGTACTGGATTGATTTGTTCATTTATTATAAAAAGTAAATAATATATTTTTTAAGTGATATATTTGTTCTGGCTTTACCTTTGGAAGTGCAGGGCCGGGTCTAGCAACACTACTATTCCCCTACTCCCTTCTCTCTCCCAGATGACACCTTGGAAAAGTAGCAACCCTGATGTTTCTACTTCCACATCAATTCTGGCTAAAACAGGTCAAGTTCAAATTTCTAGACTGGTAAGTCCCACATTCTTTCATCATATAGTCTCACTTCCTTCTGACTGTTCAATATTTTAAGAAGCTGGGGGAGAGGCGGAGGGATGATGGTGGTGGTGCTGTTTAAAATGTTAAATAGAAGGGTGGAGTTATCTTACATGAAAACGTTTTATTTTGGGCAAACCACAAGTATTTATTTGGACTGATTTTTTTTTTTTTTTCTTTCAGAAGAAAAAAAAAAAAAAGCTTAGATTCAATTTGAAGTGATTCTCTATCTGACTTTCAGGGTGCAGATGGAGAATTCCCCTGTCAGATGTTCAACTAGATGTTGAACCTGAAATAAAGCTGCAAACAACTGGTTTGTAGGTGAGGTTTGGTATTTGTAAAAATCTATTAATGAATAAGATTTCAGCAAGAATAAGAAAATACAAGCAATATGCTTTGGCTACATTATCCTCTTTAACAGTTATAAGCAGAGTCTTTGTAATGCTATAAGGGTCTGAGTTTCATTTTTCTTCAGTATTTATTTCAATGACATCCAGAGTTTTTCCACACCTGTTACTTTGGATGTTTAGAGTTTTACTGTCTACTTCCAGATGTGTGTTTTGGGTAAGGAAGAGCATAAGAGAAAGCCAGGAGAAAAGCAAAGAAAAACAGAGCAATGAAGCAGTTGTCCTCCTCAATAGGTAACAGCTTTCTGATAAATAAGGTGTCAGTCCATGCTCATATAGTTCATATTGAGATTCATTTACCTGACAAATTACTCCCCAAACTTCTAGCTTCATTATTTCCTTTGATAATTATGCCTCTATTTTTTATTTCTGAAGTGATTTTTGATGGTAGCGAGCATCTGGCATCATGTTATACACAAGTTTCTTTCCAATTAATGTGAAGAAACAAATGTCATTTTCAGGATGTTTTGTTTTCTGAAAAGGTTATGTCCTAGGAAAGCTTCAAGTGTCAATGTAAACACACACACATTTTCATGCACTCAAATCCAGTTCAGTGAATGCAAAATCAGTTGTATAACAGAGTATGTGTAACCTTTTCACCCCACTATGATTATAATAAATATGGCATGAGCTCTTCAGAAAGAGCAGTAGGAACATATTTATCAGAGACACCCACTTTCAAAAAAAAGCCACCAGCTACTAAGCTCTGTACTTACCCAAGGACCTCCTGAACTACATTCCAGCACATTGCTTTGGAAGCATTTATTGCCTTTTCAATGTATCTATTTTTTGTCGTTTTTTTTTTTTTTTTCCCCCCTCTCACTAAATTCAGTCCTCTGGTAGAGCTCTCAGCTCCCAGTTTCCCAATTAGGAAAATCTTAAAATGTATATAAAAATATTTATTATATGTAGAGATAATTCTGTCCCAGAACGAGGTGTATGTATACTGGAGGGTATTCAATTCAAGTACATCCTAAATGCAGATACTCTCTGCACTCAAGTAAAGATACCTGAACTAACTGAGCCACATGAAGAAAGGTAGCAGGGATCCTTCAGATTTTCAAATCCTTTGTTGAGACTCTTATCTTGTGCTCACCTTACATTTTTGCCCTGCACTGGAATCAGAGTAGAGGGACTAAACAGGTAGATGAGCCAAATTTCTCTAGACAGTTGACAATTGCAATAAGCCTCTTCTTTGTCCCTTGGGACATTATTTTACAGGTGGCTTCTCCTTCCACTGCTTTTTGTCCAAGTTTAAGATGCATCTACCTTTCATTTGTTTTCTGTTTTGCAGAGGGGGGGTGTTTGTTTTAGCTCATTGTTCAGATTATATTTAAAATTGCTTCATGCCACTAGTCACATATTTCTACTGCTGCTTCTCAGTGTAAAAACATCATCTGTGTAGACCACATGCAATCTGCTACTCTATCAAAAACTCTTACACTAACTGTATCTCACAAGGGAAGATAAAAACAATTCCAAATAATCAAGGAAATTAGAGTTTCCTTGTGAGTCTTAACTATTTCCTAATAGGTGCACTGTCGGTTTGGCCATCCCCTCCCAGACCTCGCTGGATATCCATCCCCACGCCCTGAACTTGCTTGGCTACAGGGCTGCATGAAACCCTGAGGTGATATTTTTCAAGTATTGGGTTAAAAATATTGAGGACATGGGAGCAGAGAGCCTTGCCTGGTATGTGAAACCCCCTTTAGGAGGACATTTAGCGCTTTTGGGGCTATGCCATGCCATGCAATTTTCAGGCTACCTCCCCTGCTCTAGTGCCTGCTCTGTCCTTCAGCCTGCACTGGTGAACACACACGGGCCAGGCCAGGCATAATTGGTTGCTGAGCACCACAGGAAACCATGACAGCCCCCTTCTCTGGAACAGGAGTATTTACAAAGACCAATGTAACAACTCATTCCTGTGACAGAGGAATTCATGTTCTCTGGAGATTTTGTATTCCAGGAGACCTGCATACAACTGGACAATTGCTGAAGAGAGAAGTCTGATACAAACAAACTCAAATTAACACTATAGAAGTGTTAGTGCCGAACGGTTCCTAACTGGAATTTAGCCAATGTATCTATGTCTGAAGTCTTAACCTTTGCAGAAAATGCCACATAGGAAATTTCATATAATATATCAGACATGCCAGTGCAACAGGCATCCTTTCAGGCCCATTGACATCTGTTGAACACAGCTACCTGGCAGTACCTGAGTTCTCCCTTGGTGAAGATCCATCCAAATATATATTCAAATTCCCAGTACACAGGGGTTCAAATATATATTCAAATTCCCAGTACACAGGGGTTGGCTGCAGACTAATTTCTTATTAAAATACACCTTGAGCAATGGAGTCAGTTTCCACATAACTGCCTGGGACTAATGTGGCTATGGCATTAAAACAATTTTACTACATCACCATAATCTCAACAAAAGAGACAGAAAATCATCTTCAGAGAAGAAAAGCACATTTAAAAGAAATATATAATTTAAAACCTGAAACTAATAAACTTGCCATTAAAAAAAAATATTTAGCTAAACTTTCCTGTAATCCAGCCTTTGCACTGATGGACACTAAATGTAAAAGCTTGCAAATAACAGTAAACTCAACTAAACTGGCAGCTTGAAGAAACTGCAAGGAGGTTTTAAGTGAACTCTACAGCTGTTCATCCAATGTCTTGTTCCTGACAGACTCAATCAGGTACTGTCTGAGCTCCTAGAGATGCCCAGATCTGAGGTTATGCTGTTTGTTCTCTATTTTCAACTTTCCAAAATGAAACTCATGAATACTGTGAGATAGGGTTGTCAAATTTAAATAAAACAGACGATTCATACCTGTTGTCCACTGGTTAATTTCTGCTGTTCTGCTTACAAATCCATTATACAAATTAAATGCCATGAAACTGCTTTTTATCTTCCCCCCCTTTTTTCTTTTTTTTAATTCAGATTCTCTGGATGTGTTATTTGCAGCTAATTTTATTTCCCCCACTATTGTTCGAAAGGATTGGAGGCAATTACAGGTACATTCACTGAAACTATGCACCCTTCTCAATTACACTCATGCTGAGCTTTGAAAGTTGGCAGTTTGTCTGTATTATGAGAAAATAATTTTTACAAGGACATATTGAAATGGAATGAGTATTTAGGGGGAGAGGAGAGAGGGTTTTTGCTGCTTGTGGCTACCTCATTACAAGGCTGAAATTGCAACTATTTGTAATGCTGTCTTTGTACAACATATGGCACCAGTGTCAGCATTGTTCAACATGCTTTGACACGGATTTATTACCCAGAAAACTTTAATACTGGTAAATGTTTAATTTATAGCTTCATTTAAAAATATTAATCTAATAGCAAGGCAGATGGATGAAAACTAGTTTCCATTTCCTCATATAGGGCTTTATGCCATGTCACAAACATTGCTGTCTTCAGCTAGGAATATTTATCTACTGAGGTCAATAGAAAATGCAAATTTACTTCAATGATACAAAAATCAATTCTTAAAATCTGTGATGTCTCCGAACCTTTCAAGACAGTTTATTAATGTCAGTTGATGAAGCCCCACAAAGATGCTTGTGGGTGTTTAGAAGGGACTAAAAGAAGGTAAAAAGAGTCAAGAGTCCACAAAAGGAAGAAAGAAATGCAAATATGTTCAGCTTTCTTGTGTTGTTATTCTTATAAGACAAATGACCATATGCAGAAGTACAACATAAAATTCAATAGAAACATAATGCGTTTAAATGGGATTTTGTCCATCTTTTCACAATAGAGTTTTTTCCACCTGTGAAGAAGCATCAAGGGTCACACCAGACATAGCTACCAGTGAACATCAAAGGCAGTCTCTCAAAACTCAGAGTGCATCAAACAAATAACTGATGTAAAAAGTAAGGACCCGTGAATCATATTTTGCTGGAGTAAAGACCATTCAGTCCAATCTCTGGCGCAATTTTACATTGCAAAAACTGAACTATATTTACTATTTTCCCCCTTTAGTCATTTCAGTCTTTCAGCAAACTCCATGACACATTAAGCCTTTCAATAAAGCCAAAAACAATCATAAACAAGTGAGTGAACTTCCATAACGAAGAAACCCACACATGAATTGCAGCACCCTCTCGCAGTTAAAGACTACAGAAGTTCCTACACCTGTGCAGAGCCTGCAGAAAAGTAAACTATTAAACTACTGAAGTTTTACCTAGCACATAAACTTCAGCCTTAGATGACCGGAAGTGACTGAGGTATTTAACATTTTCTAGGTTTCCATATCTGTCACTCCTGCATGTATGTTTTGTTTCCTTTCCATCAGGAAAATATACAACTCCATTGGCAAAAGTCCCATGGGAACCAGATAGTTTTTCAGAGGATAGTTATAAAAGAGACGATTATTCCATTATCAGCATCAAAACCGGGACTTAAAAGAACATATATTGGTGCCTGCAGAATACTACCTCAGTAGCAGCTTTCATGACCTGTCAGGAAAAGAAACATACCCACTGAAAGCCATGGTAACCACTTCTAGGAAAGAGTCAACAAATCCTTTTTGTCAAATCCCTAAAGTCTGACAGGAGCTCTAATATAATTAGCAAAGGTTTCTTTGACAAGGCAAGGCAATCTAGCAGTTACTGCATTGGGCTGAGATGAAACAGTTGAGATCCCATTATGTGACCCTGCCACTGATCAAGAAAACAGTCTTGGGCAACTCACTGAGCTCTCCTCTTATTTTCCTGGAATAGAGGGAATAAAGCTAATAATGACAGTTTGAGAAACATGCCCGTGTCTGCCCATAAGTTCTTGTGGCTTTTGAACAGCATTTATCCTCACATGCTTCCAGAAAAAGTAAAACTTCCATTCTGGAGCAGAAACACATGACCAAGGAAGAAAAGCTTAGTTTGGAAAACTAGAACATGGTCATCGTGAGGCTGTTCTTCCAAAAAGAAGACTTAATCAGGAAGGAAGCACTGATCATGATCCCCTAAAATATCAGTATACACATGCATGACACTCTGTAACACTGATTTTTTTATCCCCCAAAAAAACTCAGCTGAGCATTTTCCAGGCCCAGCTGAAAACAGTACTGACAACTCAACACTACCTGCACCTCAGGCAGCCCATTTAGAGCCAGCTGAACTGAACCCAAACCATGGTGCATCAGTGCTACAAACCCAGAATTGAAATGCCTTGACAAGACTCACAACATAACTGCATTTTGAGTACTGCATTCTCCCCTACATCAGAGCAGAGAGGTTTACAATTTTTTATGAGACCTGTGTGCAACAAATGCCCAGGTAGTCCTTTTTCACACTGTTCAATGCAGAGCCTGTAACTGAAATATAGAAATAGCAATAAGGAAATTTACAGCCTGAAAAATAATATGCCTTTTTGCTTCATTGCTGCTGTAGATGAACTCCTAAACAATGCCCCTTATTGACAGAGAACCACATTATTGTGTCCCTACAATAAACTAAACCATCCCAGTATTTCAGGGAATGATCAGTCCCTTTACAACTGCATTTATTCTACAAAAAGCTAAAATAGTGAATAGGCTTGTACATTTGGAAGGGATCTAGACAGTCTTTGCACTGGATGCCATCAGCATGATATATTTTCAGAAGAATTTTTCACAGAAGTAACCAGAGGAATAGAAGAAAGCACTTAACTCCATTTAATTATTACAGCGTATAATTGTACCTCCATACCTCATCTTTACTACAGCACAACACTTAGACCAACAGAGTAAATAACTTTTTCCATTATTTAGACAGAGGATAGACAGATGGAAGTTTTTCTTTTACAAGCAGCCCATCCTACTTTAGTTATTTAAAAACACTTTATAGTCCAACAAGTTAAACATTGGCAGACAAACAGCAATAGCTGAAACAAAGCTGGAAACAGCCTTGTCCCAATCCTGACATGTGTTTATCTGCAAAAAGTGAGAAAGTTATTAACCCCTGTTGGCTTCATTGTTCTCATTTCACAAGTTTTCTGGAAAGAGTATGAATTCATAAGGAAGCGGATTTGGAAAAAAAAAAATCCACATTTCTTAATTCTAGGCATTGGGTATGAGAAGGAATGGCAATTAGAAGAAATTGTCTAAATGTCTCACTAGTGTAGGGAGGTGCACTTTAATATAATCAAATTATTACCCTAGTTTCAAAAGATAAATTTCTCCTTTATCACTTCATATTAATTTGGTCAAGTACTATTCCCAATTTAAAGCTGAATTGAAAACATTTGTGTTTTTCTTCTAAAATCTTCAAATGAACATCTGTTTTCCACAAAGCCTGTTAACAGCAATGAAAGGAGTCTCCAGCTACACTCCCTTTGTTCTTCTCTTTTTCTTCACAAGGGTTTTGCTAGCCTAATTAACTGACATGCATCATCCCATTTTTAAAAAATTACATGCCTCAAAAGCATCAACAACTGAAAGAACTATAACAACAAAGAACTAAACTATACAGAAAGACCACCATGATAAGGTTAGTAAAGACAAATTAAGGATTAAAAGCAGGTATGTTTTACATTTTACTCATAGCAGAAGTCTGAGCTGTACAATAAGCACACTTTTTTTTAGTTTTATTTTCTGGGAAATATGGTTTCTGCCTATAAATCAACACAGGAGTTGTTTTGAGGTTGGCCAAGTAACAGGTGATCAAGGCGAGGGCACTATTTTCCTGAAGAGTTTTGTTAATTATCTTAGATGGGGATAACAACTTGCAGTTCCATTCATCAACAAAAAATTGGCATTTCAAAATCATCCCACAGATACCAAAATCTCAGAGGCCAAACCCTTCCTTTATCCATCAGCCTCTCTATCTTTCATCATCTTGAGTTGGCCATACACTTTTAAAAGCAGCAGCTGAGCACAAACAGGAGCATGTGACATGGTCTTCACAAAGCACATTTATTACCAATTAGAGGCAAACTCATCTAATTTTCACAGCTAAACATGCCCTTATTGAATGTTTGGCAGAATATTGCTGAAATCCATTTTATGTCTGCATCATTAACTTGTGCCAGAGCTTTAGTCTTCTGTATCCACTTATTCCCAAAACACAAACAACTGTGACCCTGCAGGTTGACGCCCCTTTTAACATTTCTACTTCATTTTTGTCCAAAACCGCTGATTAAGCTCCGTCTGCTGGGTGTCATGCCATTGGGATCAGACAGCTAAGATCATATAACCATACAGTTCTAACATTTCCTTTCTTATTCTTAGAAACTTTTCATCTTGGGTCACAATCTGGAATTTGTTGCTAAAGGAGTCTGTGGAGGCAAACATTTCCAACTGGTTCAAATTAATAAATAATTGGGAGGAGGAAAGAGCGAGCATCCTTGCCTTTTCTCTTTACTATTTCTAAACCAATAGATGGATGTTGAGGAGAAACTGAGCAGTACAGGGTGGCCAGGCTTGCCTAGTGACCCCTAACATCTTCTCCTGCCACCATCAAAGGTAGAAGGCTGGGAATGTCGGTATGACCCAGCAGGAAATTTAAGTTTAACACGTTTTAGCTCAGTAATTTATTTTACCCCAATTTGATCACTAGCTTTTCTGCTCAGTTGTAGTAAAACTTTCTAGTCTACAAAATACCGTATTTTTAACAGCAAACACTTCAACTTCATTTTGTTTTTCTGTCTTATGCTGATGAGCCATTTTACCACTTACGTGTAAAGATCATGTTTGCTGCTAAAGCAGCACTCTTTTGCCTGAATATCCAGTGCTGTGACAAACTGCATGCAGGACTGCAGCTAAAGGAAAACTAAAAGAAGAATAATTTAGGACTAGGGCTATTTCACTGCAGTCAGATTGAAAGGAGCAAGCTTTAAAGGAGGCATGATTCCACAGGTTTAAAAACCAGATGAAATATCTACATATCATAAAAAGCACTAAACAGCCAAGGTCAGAACGGCAAGCCAGGAGTTAATGCAAGTAGCAGCCCACTCTTAGCAACTCAAGAGATGAACACGCTGTAAACAGACCCATTTGAATTCAGCCTTACATGATAGACGCAGACAGACACACACACACACACGATCAAGGAACCAGGTAGCAAAGACAGAAAATGAAGCCATCATCATAGACTCTATACAATTTAGTGAGATCTGCTGAACCTTTATAAACAGGCCAGTGACTTTTTGAATTCAAGCCTGAAGATCTCAAGGAAAAGAGAACACTTCTACAACCTCATACAGAAGATACGCTTGTCTAATAAATATATTCATGCACAGAATGCACCCATGTCCTTGTACTATGACTTCAGAGCTCACTCTGTCAAAATTACAGTCAATTTAAACAGAAGGAACAAAGATTGCTATGCATGCCTAAAGCAATAATACATAGGTGTGTTTGCTAATCTTTACCTATTCCTTCACAAGAATCTAAAGTGTGTGTGGTTAGGTCTCGTATAAATGCATTGTTTTATACAATTCAGTAAGTAAATATATGGAAAAATGCACATTATTTAAGTACACAATATACTACAGAATGCTTACTATGTGCAATATGTATATTTAATATGAAAATACTACATTCAAGAATACAATCAATTTAAAGTATTTTTTCATACACATATATCATAGAACATAGATACATATTGAAAATGGTGCTCAAATATCTGTAAGAAAATGATGGATGATATCCAAATGCATTAAACAATCATTAGTTAAGATAAATAATCCTTAAATTATTCTGATTTATTATTCAATTTTGCTAGAAAGCACATTTACAAAAATAAGATAGGTTTTTAAGACATGAAACTGGATATAAATCATTAACCAGAAAGCCACACTTCTTACTCTGAATCTATTGAACTAGAAGTATTAACAATGGAGTAGAAGTATAACTGGTGAAGGATTTTGAAAGTTATCATTACAGAGTGGCAAAAAAAAAAAAAAAAAACAAAGGAAAATATAGTGTAGAACCTCATTTACAGATTAAGATTTAATGTTTATAGCCAATTTAGTCATTTACAAGTGAAACCCTTAAAGAAGCCTCCCCAAATGTTGGTATCCTTAGGCCATGTAAGGCATAAAGTTTAAAACATAGCACAAGTAAATTGTGTCTCTTGTATAGCACTTTTTTCCCCCATAGGTTCAAAACCACTTTAAAAAGAAGGTGATGATCTCTATTCGACAGATGGGAAGAGAAGAAACAGAAGCAAGATAAAGTAATTTCCTGAAGTTAGACCTTCTGTCACAGCCTGGAAGAGAAAGCGCTGCTTTCTGAATCTGGGACCAACCAGAAAACTCTTCTTGGGTGAGGATGAATCGTGTTAGTCTCCTTTTAAACAGAGGTGCAAAGACCAACCATTGCTCATGGTTGTCCATAGGAATATGTTTGATCTTGGATACGCTTTAAGGAGGAGGTCAGTATCATTAAGCTCATTCTTACAAAGTGGAAACTAAGTCAGGTAGCACAGTAATGACTTGCCAAGGTCCAAGGTCAGCCAGCAAGCAAGAGACAGAGCTGGGAACTGAAATCAAGACAGTTCAATATAGTCATGCACCAAATATCTAAGATCAGAAACACTTACCAAGGGCATACAGAGCTGAAATAAAACTCCAGATCAGTCATGTGTGCCATGTTCAACATCTGGGTTTTGTTTTTTGTTTTTTTTCTTATGTACTGATTTTATTTTTCAAGTCTTTAAGAAACAATAGCATTTCTTCCCCACCCACCTCCCAAACACATAAAAAGCTGGGATCTCTATGTAATCAGATAGAGAATTCACCAAAAAAATCTTAAACTTAATAATTATTTGAAACCCATGTACTACCATTGTATTATGTATTACAATGTAATACATTATTCATCTTAATTGCAAGGATCTAATTTCCAATGTAATGCAAATATTCTCGTAAGTGTGAAATATCCTTCCTTTGATTACAGGTTTTGAAAAATATATTTTATTGGTTTAACTGATGTCTAACTCATCAATAACTCATTCAAATATGCTGAATAACCTTGTTTTTCTATACTTCCACTGAGGTCTAGCTGGCAGATAATACAGAAAGGAAGATCAATGATGGACAGAACTGAACTGTTCCATACTACAAGTTGCCCATGTCTTTAATCATCAATATTGTCAAAGACAACATAACTAAGAAAATCTTTAATCATTATTAGTAAACTTGATGAGTACGGAAAAAAAATAAATTGTAAGAGGCAGAACTTGAATGATGGCAGCTGTCAGTCATTAATGTTTCAAACTGAAAGGCATTTTCCATGTATCATATATTACATCAAATTAAATATGTGTCAGCCAGTCAAATAAAGGACATTGATTCATTGATAGAAGGCCCAAAGACAAATAGTACATCTGAATGAGTCCATCAGTCTTTACAGAGTTACTTAAAACAGAGTCACAGTATTTAATAAAAGTTTGAATTTGTCTTTGGGGTTAATGCAGGCTGTTCCCGCTCCAAATCAGAGGAGAGATTAAGGAAGTTATCTGAGGTCATTTCTGCGCTACACCACTTTCCGTCTGGTAATTTCCATCCAGTAATATTCTTTTGCATTGTTGCTCACTTTGTTTCACCACCTTATGATTAGATAAGTTGCAGACATACTTTATCATCCCTTTATTCAATTTCTTGATATATTTTATAAACAAATGGCTTTTCTAGCTCATCAGTGGGGATGGCTTACAGAACGCCACAGACAAAGCCACAGTACTTCTACGTAAGGTAAAAGAACTTGAAGAGCTCAAAGTGAGAAGAATTCTCAAAAACCAAGGAAAGTTAGTAGCAAGAAGAACTTTAATGATGGAATTGTATTCAGCAAGATGATTAACAAAAGTGGATGTAATAGAAATACTCTGAGCAACAAAGGATCTAGAGAAAACAGCCTTCGAGCTGTTTTGTTTGCCTCAGAGAAAAATAATACAACATTTTTCGCACATGACACTAAATAAACTAAAATTTTATTACAATAATCACCAAGATCAAGAATTTAGTGAGCTTTAAAAATAACTGACGCTAAACCAAACATAAAATATATGTAGAATTAATAAATAATAAATATTTTGGAACAGATTACAAATCTAACATTACAGGTCCTTTCTCAAAGAGTATCAGTAACATTAGCATGTGGGTTTACCTGTGCCAGAGTTATTATTTCCTCCAGCCTACGTGGTTCTGGGCACCAACAAAACCTGATTTCATATAAGTCATCTCTGAGACCTGGTGTGGCCAGGCCACTGCCACACTGCAATATGCAATGACTTCAGAGCCAAAAATGTCAATTCACCCACCCTGGACATCTGATGCCATCAGGAAGGGATGACTGAGATCATAATGATTAATTTCTTGGGTATTAGAAATTGTTGTATATACTGCAGGGAACACAAGGGTGATTTCAGATGTACAAGCTGCCACACTGACCATGTCTCAGGAGATAATTACTTTTGGTCAATACCAACTTACATGCTGCAGTCAGGCAAGTGTTTGCCTAAAAACAGCACACTGATAAAAAGTGATTTCCTTATTTGCCCACTGTTAGGGAAGGAACACTGCCCCCATCACACCACTGCTGGGAATTTGCTCTCTGAAGAAACAAACCACCAGCAAGGAAGACTGGTAGCAGTCATGGGAAGGAAAAAATTGAGAGGAAGATTTTCATGACCGCTAATTTGAACTTCTGTTTTCGAAACAAAAACTTAGCCCTGGGAAATTAATGCAATCTGACACAGGAAAAGCTGTGGAGCCTGTCTCACATTTGAGCTCAAGTAGATCTGAAGCTACAGACCTGAGACTGGAGGAGCAGAATTCCCTATGGCCTGATAGAAGAAGAAACCCCTAAGTCTTCAAATGTTCAGGGTCTGGGGGCCAAAGGAAATCCAACCTTGTGTTACAGTTGAAGCAAATTTTTAGTTCTAACAGTTGTGACAAAACCCAAGCTTTCAGTATGTGAGCTGAGGGTAAGGGATGTTACAGCACTCCCCTGAGCCTGCAGTCACCCCTGAAAGGTAAAGCTGCACTAGCAATTCCCCTGGGCCCTTTATAAACACACATTTTTAGAACCTGCAGCCCTGGATGAATAGGTATCATCAGAGGAAAAGCTTTGTTTACTACAGAAATTAGTAGTGCTACTTAAGAATGTGTTTCTCTCCAGAGTACGTGCTAGGACATCATCCATACACATCCTCATAACCATAACTTCTTTTCTACACATGACAGAAAGATGGTCTTCATGATGTTGCTCTGCTATACAAGGTCCCAGTTTCATTCTGGCATCTGAATTTCCCCTGCTCTTAAATTTCTTTGAGTTTTATTCTAATGGCATTTATCTTTGATTGGCAAACTCAGCTGATTTAAGTGCCATGGAGTCATCTATAAACAACCTTCAAATAGTAATATGACATAGGCTTATACTAGGATGCACTAAAGTAAAATTCAGCACAACAAGGTAAACTGAAGTAACCGAATTATAATCTTCTGCTTTATTAATATAGGGCTCCATTTCACCTAATTTCTCTTACACAATAGGTACATGGGCTTGCATCACTAAACAAACCCATTGAAGGTTGACTTAAGTCAACAGTCCAGCTCTATGATTTCTTAGGAGCAACAATAAAAACTGTGTAAAGACTGTGACATTCACTGCTAAAGATATAAAGAATCTGAATTGTATTCTATTTTTAAAAGAACATGAAATAATGATAGCCCTACTACAAATCAAGCACGTGATAGAAGGGCCTGAAAGACACTAATGTTCAAAACTGCATGTATGTGAGACAGCTGCATTTGTAAACAACTGTGCATTTAAGTATTTTCTATTGATCTGCTTCTCCCAGGACCAGCCAAGCTCTTTCGGGCAGGCAGGACAACTAATGGTTCGTGAAGAAGTGGAAATAACAAGCTATAAGGTTAAATTAGAGACTGGTTTAGTTTAGTATAATCTAGCTATCAACTTTCTCATTAGGAAAAAACACTCTGTGATAAAACACTGAATCAAAACAGTAAAATAAAATCTGTCAAACGCCTCAAGCACTCTCTGCACACATTCTGTAGATACGACAAGTTTGTATTGGCTGCTCGGGTTTTTTGACATTTAATGGCAGAAAATGTGATCTGATCCTAAGTATGACTTAAATCATTAATAAATTAGTATCAACTTAAATTCTTATTATCAATTTTCCTTAAGAGAGGCAATGCCATTAAGCAGAGCTAGTATTTTCCAATTGTCTGCTTATCTCAAAAGGCACATTTGCATGGCTAAAACCATTTCTGATCCTAAAAATAAGGTTTATCCAATCAATTTTGAAATCCAGTCAGGCAAAGGAAACACAGAAATTTGTGTTATACGTTTTTAATGTATTATTCCAAAGCAAGAACTATGAAGAACTGCAGGGTCCAGGAAATGAGGATGAACACTGGAATCACTTCAGAAAGGGTATAACTGCAGACTACCAAAGGTAAAGCAGAGAACAAATTTCAGAGGAAAACTTTACCCAAAACTCAAACATAGACTTTCTTTCAAATTGCACTGAAAAATTGTATACAGGGCAGTTTGTACAACTTTTTCGCACTTATAAACTGTCTAAATGCACAACAAAGTATTCAGATATGAAGAGGGTAGTAACATGCCCAACACTTAATTAAGAGTCCAGTTTTAATTATATGTTCAAAATATATAAATATTATAGTCTATGCACATAAATTCATACTATATAACTACACTCATACTATTTACCTACAATTAAGTCAATATACATTACTTTCACCTTAACTAGGCATAGCAAATAGACAACAGTAGACATTCAGGTCTACATACACATGTATACAAAACTTGCTTATGAATTTGAAGAAACTCATTTATAACCTTAGCAATGCAGCTAATGAACCAGATTTCTATTGGTAGTATTTTTAATAGCTAATATCATACTTCATTTAGTAATCTTATAAGGAATTTACTATTTACTGGCAGAATAAGCAGCTAACTCAAACCCTTCTCAGCAAATTACATTTAAAATTCACTATTTGCTCATAAATATTTAAATTGAATACAAACAGGATTCTTGCAAGGCAAACCAAAAAGACTCCCAAAATACAAAACAAGTCCCTGCATGCTCTCTTCAAACTTAGCATTTGCTTTTGATCATAAGTTTGCCTTTTCAATGCTTTAGGGTTATATAATATACATGTATAAAAAAAATTTATATATATGAGCTGAACAATAGTGCAAGCAACATTCAAATTATGAGACAAGAAGAAGCTAGGAAAATTCAAGATGACTATTGAACTCTCTCCCTCCATGACACTCTTGTTCTTAGACATCAATTGATGTCTCCAAATATTCATTTATCCATATTAGTGTTACTGTCTTCTACACAAAACAACTAGTCCTCAACTTTCAGTCTCAACAATTCAGGACTCCTATTGATCTCTGAGGGCTTAAGGGTGAAAGTTATCCTCTTTTTTAGACAGCCTCCCATTTAATCCTGCTGACCTCCTGAACAGAAATATAATGTGAATATTAACATCATGAATCTGCAGATGGCATTTCCTGATCCCAAAAGGCATTTCCCTGAAATCTAACAAAATCCTGTGACCCTGCAGTCGTTGATGCTCTTTGCCTGTTTTCAAACTATTCTTCAAGCACCATCAAGCAGTCTCAGCAGCACATTCTGAAATCTCATCTTTACTCTATACTTTCTCTTTTGCTACTGTCCCATGAGGTCTGATTTTGTCTTTGATGCACAGTCAATTTTTATCAAATATTTTCTCCCAAATGATGTGGAAGTTTCAAGAGAGTAAGAGAAAAAAAATAGCTCCTTTTTTGCTCTCACGAAAAAAAGCTGCTCTTGTTTTGAAGAAAAATCTAATAAATACACAACCAGACAGCTCTCTGCATAGATGTCTAAGAGTTCCCTTGGACTAGACATTGTTCCAATCTTAGAACGAAAAGACTGAGACAGCCCTCACCTGTACCCCAGTCTACAGAGCTCTTGTTCTGGCATCGAATAACAGGGTTGCACTTGGAAAACCAAACAAGAGAGCACTTCAAAAGCCTAATATAGACCAAGTGGAAAAGTGGAAATTTTCACTTTTCATGGATACACTGAGAAATTCACTGCCATTCTACGTCTTGTTCAGCCTAACTGTGGTGCTTGACACTAGGAACCTACTGACAATCACTGATAGAGCTGCTTTGCTGCCAGAGATGGAGCAAGGACACAGTGCTAAAGGAAAGTATCAGCTTTATCACAAGGTTTGGAAACATCTCAAGTTCCTTATTTAAAAGAGTGAAGATGGGCAGTTTTCTATTTGATTCTGGTTTTAAACTGGTGCTTATATTCACTTTCATCCCAAAACCCATCTTGAAAAGATACAACTCTAAAATTGAAAACTCTCCTTTTGGCAGATTAGGTATAGGAATTGTTTATGCTATTTATGAACCTGGGAAGATTGAACCTTGTACCCTGTGGGCTCCTGTACTTGGCAGAAGGTGTTGAACAGAGGAACATGTCGCCTGAGTACTAACAACTACAACCTAAGGGATGAACAGTGGGTACAGGCACCTCCAGAGACTTAAAATTCCTGTGGAGAAAATGGCTGGCAATTCAGCAAACAGGTGATAGTACAATTGTCCGTTGTCAGATCCCCATTTTCATTCAAGAGAATGAAATAATAATGATTTCAAATAATTTTTTAATATATGTACAAACACACCACCCACACTACTACAAACAAAAGATGGAAATACGAGAACATGGCTCTGTTATTAGCAACAGAATACTGCTATGAACAACCCAACCTATCACCTAAAATTTTCTTTCCAAAAGCCACCTCAAAAGCCAGAGTCAATGTGTTGGAGTCTTGTGCTTGTATTGGTCAATAGCACATCCTACCCCAGGATCAGCTGTGGAAGCAAATTACTTGAAGCAATCCAGTGAAAGCAAGAGTTCATACCTTTTATAAAAGCTTCTTCAATGAAGGCAAAGGATGTTACAGAACACAATGGAAACACTGTCCTCAGTGGTAATCTGGCTGAGCCACACTGACATTTAAAAGCTTTCTCTAGGCAAAATAGATCTGAAGTCTGTGATCATTCAATATGAAACAGTATCAAAAGGAGGATTTTCCCTATGACTATATATACAGGATTTCATTGTACATTGCATAGCTATAATATGGGGGATCTAACATTGCTCATCAACTCAAATCAATATATTTGTGTTGTGTCAAAAATGCAGAATATGACATCGTGGTTTATGCCATTATGACATCACTCAAAAATCAGAGTAACAACTGAAGCTGTTACAGATTTTCACAGAAAATCTGCACTTTGTCTTGGCTGTTGGGCAAATGCAGTAAAATAGTGATAGTTTGCGTTACTTTTTTGCATATTCACAGTAATTCACAATAAATGGCTTTCAAGACTGAGCAGTGAAAACAAAGTAGATTCATCTAGATTTTCTCACGAGCTAGTCACTGCTTGTGGTCAGGAAGGCACAACAGATTATTCTTTAAATAACTCACAAATTCTCTGTATTTGAAAACAAAGGCCTAAGTCTAGCCTGGAATATCACCCATTCTAGGACCTTACCACAGGGGAAAAAAAGAAATCATGTATTTCTCATCCAGCATTATATAATCTCAAAAGGTAAAGCACAGAATTGCACAAGTGGCTGAGCTCTCAACACAAACTCAGCTGAATCCACGATTCTCACCAAGAACATTTGTAGTGTTAGAACAGAAGGGTTTTACAGAGGCAGAGTATGCATAGAGCATCAAAAGGAAAGCAACGTCAAACTCAAATGAGGTGATTAGCACCAAAACCCTGACTACCTTTCCTGCCAGAATTCTGGATGAATAGACTCTACTTTAACCTTTCTAGAAGCCATCCTGCCAATAAAAAGCAGCAGGAAATGCACAAAACCAGACATTTTT
This sequence comes from Acropternis orthonyx, assembly GCA_035583155.1. Taxonomy (NCBI): domain Eukaryota; kingdom Metazoa; phylum Chordata; class Aves; order Passeriformes; family Rhinocryptidae; genus Acropternis; species Acropternis orthonyx. The sequence continues at coordinate 7,941,966 of JAWWEU010000160.1, forward strand.
ATATAGTTCTCTTGCCCATAAGAGGACTTAATGTACTCTTGCCAAAGCAACAAAGGTTCGGACGGAGTTTGCATGGGGTTTTCTTCAATAACATTTTAATATTCTTTATGAGATTCAGCTGATGAGTGGAAATTCCCTGTTGGAATGAGGACAAGACAAATGCAGCACTCTGCTATGCCATTCTCTCTTGCTCTTGTATCACATGCAGATATTAGTTTGCCCAGCTTTTTAAAAGATTAACTCTATTCCCTTGCCTTCAGTCTTGTGCAGGCACAAGGGGGAATAACACAAGACTGACAAGACAACATACACAACAAATAGGCAGGTTCAGGAGAAAGGCAGTGCCTCAGAACCATTAATTTTCCTCCTAACATTAACACACTGTATGGGAACTGGCCATTCCTGATAGCTGAAGAATTTGTTGTTTAACATAAAAGGTTTTCAAGATATTCTCAAACACTCATTATATGGATAGTTCAAACCCAAGACAGTGACATGATTCTCTTCCAACACCTGATGTGCCCAGTCATCTAAACTACTCATCCACTTAGCTTGTCTAATTCTCTTTGCTTTGCTCTCTGCTATCTTACCAGCATTAGTGGATTTTATCTTCACACTTTTCCTGTGATAGGAAGAAGTTAACCCAGAAACAGTCATATAGTTATGTATCTACTGCAAATAGTCTCCGTATCTCTAGACTTGATCTACAAGATTAGAAACTGTTTTAGTACTGCTTACATTAACAAGTAAACAACGAGCATTAGCAAAAGCAGTGGTATACATGCTACAGCTTCCCATGCTACATTGTCTTTATTAAAGTAGCTGAAACATCACTACATCCTTATTCTTTAAACTTCATTTACTTGTTTTAAAAACTTGAGCACTAAAGTGTTGGAGAAAGGGATTTAAAGGCACTGAGTGATAAAACATGGTCTGTCAATGAAAAAGAATTTGGAGGACTCTGAATCTCCAATGTCTGAAGAGCATTGCTAATCCCATGGACAATAGCTCCACCAGTTATCAATATGCAATGATTGTATCCTATTTGCCCACCCTACAGTTGTGTTTTCCAGAATATTCTACATTCCCTCATGGTTTTTTCTCTCTCTCTTTGATTGGTGGAGATCTGTTGGAGGCATGCCCCTGCCTCTCTCTTGTTTACCATACCTCCACTCCCTTGTTTACATGCTGCTCCTCCCCAATCCTTTAAATTGTTGCTCCTCCCCAATAAAGTTGCTCATTCTAAACAACCCTGGAGTGAGTCAGTCCCTTTTCTCCCCTCAAGAGTCATCAAATGGTGCCTGAACAAGGACAGACCTAGACTGCTAATATTTAGTAGCCAACCTGAAAGCCCATTGGGAGTAGCGGCAGAAGAAAAACTGGTATTCCCCGCTCTGATGGTGGCTTAGCTGGAGAGGAAGGTGTGCTGGGCAATCCCTGCCTGGCTGGACCGCAGGTGAGCAGCTGGGAACGAAATCCTTTCCTGGAATCCCAAGAATTCACCCCTTCATTCTTCCTTTCTGAGGCTTCCCTTTTTCTCAACTCATAATGGGAGCTTCTAATTCAGCTGAGGTGAAGGAAATATGTAATTAAATTAAACAGGAGGAAAAATACTACAAAAAATTGCTAAACCTGCCTTAAAGAAATTATCTACCTGGCTATCCCACAATCATGCAAGGCCTGTTGCTGCTAAATTAATGTATTATACAGAACGGGACAGAGTTGGGCTGCTTCTTTGGGAAGCGGCTGGCAGAGGACATCAAAAGGCAGCTGAGGCATTAAAACCATGGAAAGATGTTTGGGAAATTTTAAAACAAGACAAGGCCCCAGAAAAGAGGGTGGCAAAGCCAACTTACGCTGCCCTTGATGAAAGTCATTCCCTCCATAAACCAGGAAAATCCTGCGCTTCACTGAGCTCGAGGCAGGCTACCCAGAATGGAAGTTTAACCTTAGTTTCACAAGGC
>JAWWEU010000160.1:7944029-8037083 GCA_035583155.1 Acropternis orthonyx
AGGGGGGGAATATTAAAATAATAGCTAATAAATTCACATTACTATCACATATTCCAGTTTCTGAGGAAAACAAAAATTAATTCTGTTGAGTTCACAAGAACAATTCAACTATGTGATGTTTTGGTATAAAGGTGTGGAAAGTCTATTTGAACTCTAGATGAACCATACATAGTTGGGGTTTTTTAGTTTTTATTTCTAACTTTTATTCTGCTCCTCACTCCAGGCAGAATCAAGCCCAGGTTTTTATTCCTGGGACACAACACATCAAGCTCTGCATCTTTAAAGCTTTAAGGTAACTTCCACATGATGTAATTAATCATTAAAGGACCACATGAGAACTAACATTTCTCACTCATTTATGTACCAAGTACAGATAATATATTAGCTATCTTAAGGTTTTGAGATTATTTATCATGGTAATAATAGCACTTTGATCCTACATAATATGTTCAAGCACTTCTGCATCTGAAATACATTTGGTTAATAGAGTTAACACTTTGGGGCAGGGGAGGAAGCAGGGTGAAAGAATTCTTGTCAGGAGAGTGTGACCCAGACTTCTGAAAGGCCACTTAAAAATGCCAGTTGAAAATCTTTGGAAGGCAAAATAACAGAGTGTTTTTCTTTAGCTTAGATTTCATTGTTATTTTATGATCCACATTTGAGTAAAAATGAGATTCATTCCAGTTCAGGTGTTTCTTCAAATCTCTTCATTCATTCATATAATCATTTCTCTCACTATCAAGAGGTTGTTCTTGGTCACCGAGTACATTAACAGGTTTCATTTGCACCTTCTTCCTTCCCTAAACATTTATTTAGATGCATTTCCTGGCATATAACTACACCGACTTCTACAGCAGCACAGCCAATATAGCTGTAAACTTCAGGGAATGAGACAGCCATGTAAGCTGCTGGAAACACCCTTGCTTGAAAACCTTCTAGCAAGAGGTTGCAGATACAGTTTCACACTTGATTTCTTTTGACATGTCCCCAGAAACGCTGCTGTGCTATCCAGTGACAGTATTTGAAACCACACACCCCAGCCACCTCGAGGCTTTATTACACTAGCTACTGTTTGCATGAAAAAGGAACATTTTTTCCCCCCCTGGAAACAAGTACTTAGTGTTTGTATGAACAGAGCTCTTTTGCTCAAAAGAGTGGAATGAGTGATCAGCAAAATGTGCTTTAACACCGGAAAAAGACAGAGCTGGAAGTTAGGCTCTTGAGATTTAGGAGGTCACTGGTTACATTCTTTATACAACAGAACCAATTTTTTGTTTCCTCATTTTTTATGTAGAAATAGTTTAATATTAAAAGTGTAAGTTTCTGGCTATAATAGTATCCTGATTTATGCTTTCTTTCACCCCCTGTAACCAAGTCTTCCAAGTTTAAGAAAAAAAAAAAAAAAAAGACATTTCCCTGTGCTTTCTGAATTTATATCATCTTAATTTTTCTCTGTTAGATTTCAATGATTGAAACATACAATTTTAATTGACTTTTAACAAGTGGAATAAGCCCTTACTTTCCTCTTATAGAGGACTCATTCATCTCTATCTCAAGTGATCAATGATCCATTTATAGATTCCACAATGTTGTGAGGTTTACATATATATATGTGTGTGTATATATAGATAGACAGATATAAATATAAGTACTCTTTCCCAACCCCAGTAGGAAAAGTTTGACTAAAAACATGAGTATCTGTTTAAATCTTTGCAGAGTGAGAGGCAGGAAGGTGTAAGAGAACTCGATTGCTATTGCAATAAATGGCAAGCAATAAAAATTTTTCCCTTGGGCAGCCATGGTACAATTAAAGTGCAGAAGCTGAAGGAGAAATATTAGAATGAATGTAGACTAGGTAATTGAGGATAAACATACCAGGGAAGAAAAAAAAAAAAAGAAAGAAAAAAAAAAAGTAAAAAGCTTCTTGAACTTTGCAGTATGCTGATGACAATTTGAAGAGACAGTGAGTAAAAAACCTACTTAGAAGAGAAGAGAATGAATCATCTGAAATTTGCAGTGGATTTAGTGAAGTGTATAGTCCCATGTGCTAAAAAGATGTGAAGAGAGACAGCAAGGTTGACTGTGAAAATGAAAGAACTGGACACTGAAGAGTGCCACAGGAATATTGAGGCAAATTCTTCAAGAAACTAGTAAAGAACAGAAAGAAAAGAACCAACTGAAACTGAAGTGTATCCTCAAGCCTGCTACTTATTTACGATTTTTGACCTGGTTCTGAAACAAACAAACAAAATCCCAAACCTCCTACAAACCAAGACCAATTGAAAATAGTCCAAATGAACTATTCAAAACCTTTTCCTTATTTCTGATTCTGTAATTCACTACAGCAAATTATTTTTTTGGTGATGCTTATCTGACACTGCCTTTTCTTCTTTGTACCTTAATTTCTATTCTTCCTTTTTTATCCAACCTATCCCTTATTCCCATTGCAATAAATAGTCACTTTGATTTACAATTCCCTTCAGTCAACTGGATTATATATATATATATATACACACATAAAATAACTAATAAAAAACTAAATGAAAGTTCGTATTTTGTAAGGATGTTTGTAAGACAAGGGTTTGAACTTTCTTTTTTTCCATTTCTAATTGTGTTTACAATTTTAGTGTGATACTGTCAGTGGAAAGACTAAAATAAACTACAAGTACAGCCTCTAAAGATACAAGCAGCTGTTTGTTGCGTCTTCTACATAAATAATAGGACTGGAGAGTTAAAAGAACAAGTTATACTATGGAGATTTAAAACTCCAGGTTGAAAATAATTCTGTTATTAGACAGATACTACTACTACTTTCTCCCTTTAAAAAGCTTTCCAAATGTCTGTATACAAACATCTGATGTCTCAGACTCATCACATGTCCAATGTCTATTTTTGTTGCAGCCTGCACTTCAAGTAATTTGAATGTTTATTATTAGTGCTCTAATTATAGATTTCATATAATCTGATTACTGTTGCAAACATAAAGGTCAAGTTCCTCTCAAAGTTGCCCAATTTCTTTTTAGCTCTAACTAAAAGTAGCTGATGTTAGAATGAAAGTTAAAATTATTATATCCTGTAGGTTCATAAAATGTATCTGATACAATTTTTATGGATTATACTACATGCAAAGTAATAATTTTGTATTTTTGCTTTCAATAGGCACATATAACAAATAGAAATTTAATAAAATTAGAGATGGTTTTTTTTTTCATGGCAGCAGTTATCAAATTTTAATGTCACTTCTTTTGTGGAATTCTCTGGATTCAACTATCCCTATCTGCTCACCTCTACAACCAGAGCACGCTCACCTCTCAATCATTCCTCACATGAAATCATTAATGGTCTATGACCTCCTCCCTTTTCCTGCTCTCCACAATAAAATGTTTCTAAAACAGACCATGACACTCCTAGGCAATTGGTAGAACAGCAGGCAAAGCTCCCCCAGCACTGCAAGTCAGCCAGGATGGCCACTGTCCTGTAAGGAGCTGGGTCAGGCAGGGAGCTGGAGAGCCCCTAAAGCCCTTCCTGATTCCTATGTTCTCACTGCTGCAGACCAGCTTACCCCAAAAGTTCCCTTGCTACATGTGACTCTATAACATCACTAAGAGGGGCGCCAGGATGCTTTTCTGTATCCTTGAAGATGCCTCTCTGCAGTTCCTGGCAATTCCACATGAGCACTGTTTTTCCTACACCTCCCAGAGCTGCTGCAACAGGCAATGACAGGATGGAGGAGAAGGCAAGGGGGCTGTGAGAGCAGGGAAGGAGAGCAACCAGGGTGGCTTATTCTGCAGAGACAACCCAGAACTGGAGAGCCACTGCCTTTTAGGGTAGAACCTGGTTGTAACTCAGAAAGCAAACAGTAGTCCCTGAAGGTCCAGTGTGCCACTTCAGCAGCAGCAAATTCATGCAAAGGGTTAAAAACTCATTATCATTAGGTCAGGATTATTCCCTACAAGAAGGAATTATACTTGGAAAAAAACCTCTTCCAAATTAACAGGAGTTTTTTGTTTTTGTTTTTTTTAATAAATTATTGCAGAGTTAGGAAGGTGACATTCCACAGCACAGCTCCAAATTCCCCTGTCACACTTGAGTGGCACCGTACCTGCCTCTCATGTGGATGCTAAGGCTCACTGTGTCCAATTATTAGCATGGTATTCCCCTCCGCTTCCTCTCCATTTGCCTGCAAAGGCTGAGATCAGAAAAGACAGCTTGGTCTACTATTTCCAGATGGAGAAAGAAATAGGCAGAACCAGTCCATTTGGATAGAGGTGGGATGGCTAGCTTACAGAGACGGAAATGCCAGCTCTCCATACAGGAGCAGATGATTTTTTTTTCATGGCTCCCTGCTGTCTTCATCCTGAATAATCTGTAGCCAACTGTGTTCATCAGTCTGTGCTCGTCAGGCTGACATGCCCTTCTCTGCAGGTGGTCATTCCAGCAAACATCATCCAACTACTTCGAAAAGGCAATAATATTAAGGAAGCAATGGCAAGAAACCTTTTGGTACCAGCAGATTTTGATCATGACAGTGCTTATTAAGTCTGATACAGTGGATGAATACACACATTACTCATCTATGGAATTATATTATCATATATATAAATATTCAAGTTCTGATACTAACCTTAACCACGGGCTTGGGCTACAGTGATTGAGAGAAAAAAAATCTAGGCAAAAAGTTTGAAAACACGGGGCTACTCAAAGGAATAGACCCATGATTTAAGTTATTAGAACACTCCTCAATTCATCCCATACAGGTGAAGTACAGCTACAGTTGAGTACTTTGGCCACTAGTCACAGCATGCCTGGGAATACAAAAATATAACCTGTATTAAAATGGGATTTATGTCACTGGTAGCTATTAGTTTTAATCAGTTTTAATAACTGCAACACTAGAAGGCTAAATTTTGTATGTTTATTATCAATAGAAGTAGGCATGAGAATATTAATTTTTTTTAAAGCTCCTGAAGGGCATGAGCCAGAAAACAAGAAGGAAAACTTACAGACTCCATTTTCACTTTTAAAAATGCCTAAGTTATACAAGTAATGATATCTATGATTTTAGATATGTAATTCCCAACTACTACTGGAAGAAAAATAAACCTTTACAACATTCTAGCATTTAGTTTCATCTAAAAAAAGAAGAAAAAAAAATCCTTAATGTCCAAGGCACGTTTGAATAAACAACTTGCCAATGCCCTTCATGAGGTTATTGTCATATCAAATCATCCTGAATTTACTTCTCTGTGGAACAGGCACATAGAAGGTTAACGTGCATGCCATCCACCCAGTGATAGGTGCTGCCTGCACTTCATGAGAGAGGATTCCTTCTCCAAGGAGTTACATATCCAAACAGAAAGGAAAAGTAAGGAAAGCAAAAATTAGAATCAAATTATTTACTCTTCAGCTTTGCGTTAGAAAAAAAACAGAGATCTTAGACCCTTCCTACACAAACTATTCATCTATGGCTGCTGGCAAGTGTCAAAGGATCATGTTCATCAGCATACTTAGAGGTCTGATGTTGCAAAGAAATGCCTTGTGACAGTTTCAGAACTTTAAAGTCTACTCCCCAGTAAAGCTGTGTTAAACTGCTAGAAACTTTTACCACTATTCTAAAAGAAAAATAAAAGTTTAATTGCGTCTGTGCCTCCACTCCTCATCTAAATCATTAAGAGCACTATTTTATATGGTTATTGCAAGGACCAAGTGCTTCAAAGTGAGTAAATTATCCAGATTCTACATTAAGAGCAACAATATTCACTTACTTTAAATAGATCATTAAGAAACACATCCAAAGGCTCAGAAATTCCTTGCATTTTATCTTCATTAACATCCAAGCATCTGTGGATCTGGCAGAGTTTGGTTAACGGTTGGACTCAATTTTAGACATCTTTTCCAACCCTAATGATTCTATTCAAAGTCAAGCACATAAGGGGAAAGGCACACACATATATATTTTTGTCTTCTCTGTCTTGTCCAGCAACTATATCTCCCCACAGCCCAGTTAAAAGTTGGATACATTTCTCCTTTTGTACCACAATTCATTTTACAAAAAAACTCTGCGGTACCTATGCTATTTTTGGAGTAGGGCAATGTGCTGTACTCAGAGATATTTTAAAATTAACCGAAAGAAGTACTTTTCCTTTACTTGAAGTTTCTCATTTCAGGTCTGCCCTGGATCACCAGGAAGTGTTAAGCTCCTGTAAAGCACTGTATGGACCACTTCAAAGGAACCTGACTCCATCCCAGCCAGACACTTGTTGCTGTTTCCACTCTCTATCCTGCCTTAGAATAACCCCAGGTTGTTATCCAGGGATGGATTTTTCATCCCCACGGTACTGAAAGACAATCAAACATCACAATCAACTAAATTTTAAAAATAAATAGTAGCTAGATTTCAGTTATTAGGATAAAATAAAGAATATAAAAATCTTTAAGATCCAGGGACTGAATAGATTAAAACCATTTGCACTCTGTGATAAAAATCTATTTCCTTACATTGTTTATTGCCAGCATGAAGGAACTTAGTCTCTATAGTGACTTATTAGAAATATTACCAGTGATTCTTTTCAAAAATCAATTCTTGCTGATAACATCTAAAAAACCCACTAATTAAAAAGCCATATTGGCAAAATAAAGCCAGTCTAATAGGATCCTGGAAGAATCAATCACTATAATCATCTGCTGCCATAAACTCTATGGGAAGATTACAAATGCGATGCTTCAAAGGAGGGGAAAATTCTTTTAAAATATAATTTGAACTTTACTTCTGAAATATCATGACCGTCATGATCCATCACCCACAGTCACTGCCCAGACTTACAATAAATCAAAGCTATGATTCAACGGTTACAATCAATCTTTTGAGAGCAAATGGTGGGAACGGCACTGCCATGTCCAGTACATGCATTTCAGATTATATACAACAGAGAAAGTCAGTAAATGGCAAAACAAGAAGTTGAGAGTGAATGCACAGAACTAATAAAACCTTATGCAACAACTAGTTGAAGGAAACCAACTAAAAAAGACAGAAAACCATCACACAGATGCAGCTGAAGCAAAGCTGATTTGCCTAAGGTGTATGGGAGGGCATGATTATTTACACATTGGAAACTAAAACATTGCTCAAAAGAGATGTTATAAATCTTTCTATCAGAGGAAGTAAACGACCTTGGAAGAATTTTAATCTGTGAAAGAGTTATTCAGGTAGAAAAAGTGACCAACTACCAGAATATAATTGGTGGTTGTTTTGCAGGAGCCTCAGAAAGCAAAGGTTTTGGGAATGGAATTTATACAGTAACCAAGATATTTGCCTATTTTTCAACTTGTGAGAAAGATCCACACCAGGTTACTCGTACTTACAAGCAAGAAGTGAAGTAAAAGAATCAGATCAAGTCAGGTCTATAATACAGTTTAAGTCTAAGATAAGCCTCCAGCAAAAGAAAATCTTGCTAGGTCTGTCCAAAAAATTGTGTAACATCATATTAGGTAATTTGCTAGGCTGTTTCAGACAGAGACTTTTTTAATTAGCATTTGTACATCTACAACCGTGTATCTTGCTCCCAGAAAGCATTCTGACAGTCTAAAATGCTGTGTTGAAGAGCTACGAAAGACAAGGTGCTTTAGTCAAAGACATTATGCAAAGACTTTACCAGAATAAATGATCTTATAATTGCACTTTCAAAAAATAAATCTAAACTCAATAATTGGAAGAAATCTTCACATTGTGCTCATACACTTCATGCAATCTATTTGAAGTCTTCTACTTCCATGCAATAAATTGTGAGAAGCAAATCATGAAGCACCATTTCAAAGTAGTATGTAGTCTAGCCTTCATTCACCACACAGGCTGAAATTTTAATACAGAAATTGCTGTAATTTCCTCTGAGGAATTAGAATGGCTTTTCTCCAGTAAACTGTAGATGTCTATAAAACAAAGTTATGGCGAGAAACCAAAGATGAACATTTCAATTCACTGTCAAGGGTTTTCACTTTAATTATAGCAATTTCCAGCTTAAAGGAAATGAATATCCAGGAAAGCACTTAAAATTAATCCTTCCCTTCAGAACTAGCACTAAAATTCAGTTAGGAGTAAAATATGATTATTTCATTTCAAATCTTTTAATCTAAAATAAAAAAAAATATTCAATTGTGTATTTATTTGGCAGTAGCTCACTAAGCAGAGTAAGGTATCAAAGTCCTTAACAGTGTTTTAAAATTCCAATTTCAGCTTTGCTGCTTTCCTTCATAAACCATAGATCAGTGATAATCATGGTGCCAACCTAGTTGTTCTACATTTTCTCTCTTCAAATTTCAAGTATAAATATCAATGAGGAGCACTACTATATTTTAAGGGAGAAAGAAATTGCAAACCCTCTGTCTGCAGAAAGGTCATCTTACCTCTTCCTTTTTTAATGCAAAATGAGACATTTGAGAAAAGACAAAATACACAGTTAAAACATAATAAGAAGGCTAAATGCCATTTCAACTCTGTCTCCAATTACTGCACACAATAAGCATTAATATTAATAGGAGTTTAGGAATCCAACAAAACAACAATTTGAGCCTGAAACTCCCATCATCTTTTGAAGGGCTGTCTTGGAAAGATGGAGTTTGTCATTTCGACTAGAATAAGCCCGTTAGAAAATTGGCTATCCAAACTGATACTTGCTTATAAAATTATTTTAAGCAAATTGGCGTGTTCTAATGATATTTTACTGAAGACAAGCCTTAGCATTTCTGACCCACCCAAATGCTAATCTGTTTTCCAGTATCTTTCCTATGTCATCAGTCTTTCATCCCCTTCCCTCTGGCTGAACTGCAGAAGCCAAGTTTCATTCTCTTTCCCAGATACTTTAATGTCTATACATTGGGTCAGCCTAAAAGTGGTTACTCCTTTCTTCATAATATTTTTACTGTCCAGTGTGAACACTGTGATATATTGTTGTATTTCTGACACTGATTATGTAATCTTTTGAGTTTTTCTAACAGCCACTGCACTCTTTCCATTGCACACAAAATGCTGGTTGTTTTCCTGCTAGGCTCTATCACCCCTATGAGAAAACTTTTGGCATCACAACTGGTTGTCAGTTACTTCAAGCTTGGAGCAATGTCCTTCCTCATGTTGTTCCCTCCATAATCTCCACTCTACTCTTTTGCAGATTACATGTTAACCTGAACATGCTTCACCAAAAACATCAGTTTTGGCCACCAATGTGCAAGTTGCTGACATCTACCCACCTGTACCTTTTGCTGCACTTCCAGGAACTTCAACTAGAATTTTATCGGCTCAGGTCACAATACTTTTCTGACATGAGCCTTGCTTACAGAAAAGCCAGCATCCACTGCAAAATCCATGAGAAATATCATCATTAATTACAGACATAGATGTATGAAATGAGAAAACGAATACATTCCCATGTATTCCATTTATATACATCTGTACACATGCAGGCATTCTCTCAACAGATTTTTATGTCACCTTAAAAAGTTTAAACGAAGGGCTGATAACAACTACTTAACCTCAGCAAGGTGTAAACCCAGTGAAGATGCACCTAAGAGTGTATCCAATTCTACTACTCAGAGAAGTTTGAAGGAAGGCAGCCCAAAGCTTATTTAACTAATAAAAGTTACATTAAAACCTGAAATGGCCCTATGTTGACAAGCTACTAGAAGGAAATCTCACCCCTAACAGCAGTATAATGAGTAAGACATAATTAACACCACAGTGCTCTGATTCCTGGATTACTTTGTAGGCAGCCACAGTCCACCATAACCTCAACTTCACCAAGCAACAAACTTCTCTCTTTCAGAATCAATTACAAATCTGTCAGCAATCCCAGCCCAGGAAGGTTGCTGCTGACGCACCCTGCTCCATATTCCATTTATACATTTAATTGTTTAGGAACAAAAGTATGAGTTAATATACAAAGCTCACCACAGATGGGAGCCTTTCTAATAAGGCCCCTTAACAGTTGCTTTTTAAACTATTTCTCCTTAAAAGCCTTATTTATATGGAAAAGCCTTGCACACTCCAGGAACTGTGCAACTAGCTAATGATTTGAAATAAAACATTTATGCCATCCTTGTCACCATGGTATCCAGCACACTCTATTTGATGATTCCTTCCTGTTTGCTTATTTCAAGCCTACTGGTCCAGCATTCATGAAGCAAAGTCCTTTTGCTGGCTAAAACATCTAATCCAGAAGATTTCCATACTAGCTTGCAAACACTTAGCTCTACAGTCTTCACTGATTTGTATGTTTAAAAATTTGAGGCTAACATCACATGTCTGACCACATCAGCTCTTACTGCTGGCTGTGAAACAGCCCTTAAGCATGTAGCCACTTCTCAATAGTACTGAAAACACATCCTCTAAAGTATATGGTCCTAAAGATGAATAGGATCACACTAAAGAATTCAGTAAACAGTAAGGTGGGTAAAACTATATTAACTCCTCAGTGCAACATGTTGCATGGGCTTCCTAAACCACTGGTTTTACAGCCTCCGCCCCTTCCTCCCCATCATTCCACCAGCTCAGGCTTCATATCCTTCAACCTCTGCCACCTCACAGGTGCAGACTAATTCTCCCTCAGCATATGGCAGACATACAGAGGCTAAATCAATCTCCTTTTTCTCCCTGTCTCTTTTCCCAAAATGAGGTCAGACCTAATAGCAAAACACCCGTTTTTCACTATCTACATTGTTAAATTACTTTGCAGTGTCTTGGAATGGACAATATCATTTCAAGAACAGGGAAACAGCATTATATAGTCACCTGTCCCAGCACACCTATGTGCATGACTGCACATACACACTCCTCACTTGATGCCCTCCACTTTCCTGTGTGAGACTGCCCTGCATCCAAAGTGCAGCATGCAGAGTGGTAGCTCAGAAGGATTCCTTCATCTTCGTTATTTTTATGCCCTGTCATGGTAATCATGGAAGGCAGGAACCCAGGAGAAAGAGAAAAAGGCAATACATGCAACTTCTGCCAGATTAATTTCATTTTAGGCTGGTGGAGAGTTAAAAAAAAAAAAATTAAAGAAGAATGATTCATTTCCTATTATTCACTGTGAGATCCATTCAATTACCGCTCTAACAGTACATTGGAGCAAGGATAGCTCTCAGACACAGGGAAAGGTCAGTCTGACCTCTGCTTCTAAACTCTGCCTAACACTTGCTTCCAGATTGTTCTCTTTCAAATGCAATAGCAGAGAATGTACACACAAGTCCAGAATGCACCTTTTCAGATGAGGACCCACTCCAGATAAAAGAGGAGCTGTGAATTTTAACAGAAAAAATTACAGAGGATATCTGCAAAATACTGGCTGTTGGAAAGAAGCTTGATTTGAGAAGCTTGGCTCCAGGTACAGAACAACCCTTCCAGATTGCTAGCTTGCTTAAATACAATTTGTTCTGGTTTATGGTATACAAAGTAATTATGACTATGGCTAAGCAATAGTCTCAATAACATCCAATGGGACTTGTAGCACAGAGTACTCACAGAAGAAACAAACTAGCAAAATGTGCTGAGAAAGGGGGGGAAAATCACAATTTTTTTTTCTAGTTCCCTCACCCCTAGAAGCAACACACCTTGTGGTGGACCCTCCCTGGCAGGGAAGGTGCTGGTGGGAATAAATCTCTTTCAGCAAGTCTTCCACATAAAACAGTTTATGTGTCAGAGGTCAGCTTCTGAGCAAGCTAAGACATGTAGATGGAGAACCATGAAGATGATTTCTCAGAGTCAGGCAGACACTAGATACACCAGAGCACAAACAAAAAGTACTTGCAATTTTGCAGTTGACTCTTAAGTGCTCATATCTTCCTGTCTTGGGACAAGGGGGCTACAAAAAGAAAGGTCAAGTTGCTCTTTATCAGTGACGAACCAGCACAGAAATCTGTGGATAAAGACTGAACCACAGAGACAAACTCCATTTCACCTTGTGGACTTGAGTTTCTGGAGCCCTTTCTGGCCCCCACCAACACAGTTCTTGCTCTCTTTAGTGAGTCCCATCCTTGCCTTGAATCCCATCCTTCCAGAGCTTCCTGCCCCCTGGTCCTCCTCCAACTTGCATTTCCACTTTCATGTTCCAAACCACCTCTGTCCCAAAGCCCATTGAGACTCTCAAGCTGAAATAGAGAGCTAAAACTGGTACCATTTTCTCACTGTAAGATGAACTTGCTTCTCAAGGAGAGCAACTGTTTATGTGAGAATGACAGATCATATCAGCTTTAATTTTGTAGGTTTAGTAGGTAGCCCATCCTATTTAATTTCATATATATTAATACTAGAATAAATTTTTAATTGTTTGGAGTCAATGATCCTTGTGTGTTCCTTCCAGCTCTGGATATTCTATGGTTCTATGATAACATTTAGAATTTGGACAGGGCAGATTAAAGAACAATGCTGACTTCAAACAGAAGGAGGAGACAAGCACGTACCATTTGACAGCTGCAAATGATAGGCACAGTTTTGTAAGCTCTGCCCTGATCTGTTTTCATGCACATGTGCCAATTCTCCTTTGAAGTTAACAGACGGCCCCCTACAAGAAGAAGAATAATACACTGAGGCAAGCAGAGGAAAAGCTCCTGTGTTTTGACAAGATTGTGTGCATATCTTGTCTTGTACAAAACATCTTCACAACTGCATTCAAAGTACATTGTCTGTAAGGTTACATGAGTCACCCACTTCCCCCAGCACACAAAGCAGTGGTGTTTCCACGTGCACTTAGACTAAAGCAAAGATTGAAAAATCCCTTTTGCACTGTACAAAATGGGAGTCTCTGTTAGCAGATGCAGCTCCACAGCTAGGAGGGTGGGCAGGCTGTGATTGAGTGGGTGTTTAACAGGAAATGGCATTTGACTGTCAAGTCTGTCCATTCTGATGGGTTGCAGCGTGAAGGAGCCAAAACTCTCCCCTCCAAAGACAAAATCCATCAACTCCATTACATAGCGTCCTCCTCCAGTTCAAAGAAGTAAATCCTCAGTGAATTTATCACAATGCATCTCCTGCTTGGCAGGTTGGGAAACAAACCACCATACATATAATAGAGACTACTGACAGTTCAAGGGAACAAAATAACAAACAATTTAACCTAGAATGATATTTAAGAGTTCTAGCATTCCCCAAGCATTTAACCAGTTTGGCTCTTTAATTATTAATATTGCAAAGGACATTTGCAAAATAATTTTGTCTGATTTAAGAGGCAAGCTGCAACCCTCTGCTGCTGCAGATTCTCTCCCCTGTAGTTACACTCCTGTATTTTGACACAGTCAGTATTTTAGCTCTAACGAATGATGCCATTAAGTGACATCTATGACTTCAGGTGAGGAATATATAACAGCAGCTACTCATTATATCAGCACAAAACTTTGGAAAAGGGTTAGCGAAATTATTTTCTTTCACATTTCAGCATATTTTAACTCTTATTCTTGATCCTGAGGTTCATATGGACCCACTGTGTCCAAGTGTGACTGTTGCACTGTGCTATGCTGCAGTGCAAGACTAGAGGAAACTACTGAGTTTCAAGTGACTTTGTTAAAAGTCACAACTTCAATCATTGGTCCTCAAATCTCAGGTAGGAAAACTCAAAACAAGAGCACTTAAAGATTAAAAATTTCCACTTACTCCCTGAATAAATACTGTAAAAAGCTCTAGCATAAGCTTCAACTGTGCTGTTCTCATTGCCTCAGTTTTGACCCACAAGGATCATTTGGTACAAAGTTCATTTATTCAGTTCAATTAAGGGTCCAACATCTACTTAGTTCCAGGTTAATTTCTAGTATGAGTTGTTTTTTCTACAAGCAAACTCATATGCATAATTAAACTTGTGTCATATACTTCAAATATTAATGTTTACCACAGCCATGTAAAAACAAGAAGCTTGTCAATTCATAATAGAATGTTCAGTGCTGAAAATGAAAATTTAAAAGCATTCATATATCTAAGAGTCTGTACTTTATTTCTAAAATAACATAAATACTCAGACCAGATACTTGGAGAACTGGAAGAATACGGAATTTTCTATTTCACACCAGTTGTTTAAAGGAGTCAGAGTTAGAAAAGCCAGCAATCCATCATAGAAGTAAAAACTGTTATAAACAAATATATAACCTGCTATGAACTGGCCATATAATCAGAAGATTCCTGTACATTTTCTGTATGAATCAAAGAATAATAGCTTAACCCAAGGTTTTCATAGTGCAGTAAACCAGTATTTACTAATGAGTTGAATGCAAATAAGAAAACTCAATAAAAAACAAGAAAAGGAATAAAAAAATAATCAAAAAACTACTTAGAAACCAGCAGCAACAAAAACTCAAGCAACTGTACACACCCTCAGGTACTTTTAATATTAAAACCAAACAGCACTGGAAGTAAATTGAAAGTATTTTAATTTCTTAGATACCAGCAAAATATAATAGGACTATATTGCATTACTTGCACAGCCAGCATCATGGAATAGACCCCTACATGCTATTGGTTTATTTAGTTTAATTGCTTTGAAGTCACACCAGTGGTGAGAATTTTGGTTCACCTGTGAGACTTAATCCCCACAGCTAAACAAGCAGAGAAACAAACAATTAAAATCACCTTCTATGTTTGGAACCACATCACAATATGAAATAATTTCTGCCTTGATAGATGAATACATTCCACATCAAATCACATCTCTACATTATGATTCCACATTTTAGTCTTAAGGAAGGCAGTATATAAATATTTAGCACATGTGAAAAAGGCATGAGGCAAATTTTGTGAAACGTGTTTGGAGAGCTTAAACAAACATTACTGGTCATAAATTTTGCTCTTCTTTACTCCAACCAATATATTCCTCTCCAGACCCTACCAATTATACACCAATTAGGTTATTTGTGTTTGCACACACCATTTCTGCATATGTGTATGCAAATGCTTAAATGGAAGTTTGTGCTGTATTCAGTGGGTTTGTGATTTCATAACAACTGCTTCTAATCACATTTATTACCATTATTTATTACGCAGATCATACCCCAGGTGTGCACAGTGCCTCACAGGCAAACAAGACAGATGTCAGAGCTAGACAGCTGTCTGGATCAGACTTCACACCACTGAGGAAACAGCAAGCACAGAGATAGTGACAGGACTGACAGTGTGAAGGTCTCTGCAGCCACCATAAAAATATGTACATAAAACTGAATGCAATTTTAACAAACTAACCTTGCTCCACAGCACACTTTCTTCCTTGTTTAGATACTACAGTAAATACCTGCAGTGTTCCAAAGGGAACAGGTGGTAGTGGCTTGCTGAGGTAGGACTTCCACTTTCCACACCTCTACCCAATGATTCAGAATTTCAGTTTTTCACTCACAAAAGTTCCTAGCAATATAACTGAGATGGAGCCATGCAAACTGCGGTCAGACTCAAATGCTTCAGGAATTTCCACTACTACGGTCTTTAGAGGAGTCAGAATTGGATATCTGGTTTAACAGGTGCAGTAAGAATTTTTAAAATGTATTTCACTAATGACCAGGGCCTGGCAGAAAGCACTGCACTATGTCTTCATGTGACACCTGGCTTTGGAAGCATCTATAGGTGGCCTATAAGAAAAATTCACATCTCTGATCCATTCAGCCTCAAAGGCAGCGAACAGGCACAGATCTCAGTTAATCTAACACTCCCTTCCTCCACAAACTGCCAAATTATCTGAAGACACCCCAGAACTTTGGAGAACAGCGGGTGGGTGGATTTGAGCTTATAGCTCTTCACCAAGTCAACCAGTCAAGGGAAAAAAGCTTAGAGGAAGACTGAGTTGCAATGTAGGAGACATACATGGCACTGGCACAGCAACCTACCTTACTGTGGGCAATGTAGCATCAAACACTCCAACACATGCAGGAAAGAAACATCTCCAAAGCCCTTCGCTTTCAACATATCTTCACTTGAAGAAATGTAAACCTGCAAAGAGCAAAGTAGTCCCTTCTCTTGCCAACTAGGCAAGCACATGCTACTTTTCAATGCAATTATTTGTACCCACATCTACTTTACACACATGACATTACCTCAAGTGTAATGATGACAACAGAAGGCTCTAACATAGTCTGTCCTCACTGCTAAAGGATGCACAGAATAATACTGACCGTACATTTCTAAATAAAAACAATGGAGTATATGCTCACCCTCGTTTTAACTTAACAAATGACCAATAAATTTGTTCAGTTTTTTGTAATGGGCCACTAACAGCCTATTTTTTCACCTCCACAATTTTTCCTTCTATCGTGGTTATTAGAAAACCAGTATTTGGGGATGTGGTCTCTTCTTTCCTTGTTTAATACATTACAATGTTGTTTACAAGAAAAAGCCCAAATAAAAATAAAAGTTTATGGGGCTGTATTATAAAAATCCTGCAACAAAGTCTCCTTGCCTGAGGATAACATTTTCTCTGGCTTTTATTCCCCTCCAGATTTTTACAAGATACCTGTTCAACCTCAGTCGAAATCACACCAGTGAATACACAGCAGCAGACGGTCAAGATTAATTCCTTTGTTTTTAGTAGCTGAACAACATTTTTATTTAAAGGGGTTAGGGTGGGCAAATGATCTGTAAGATGACTGACTTTGTAGCAGAATCATTAAGTTGGAAAAGTTTCAGAAGCCAATGTCCTGTTTTGTATTCCTTTTTTACTTTGAACTCTTATTTCCAAACACGTCTTTACTTTTTGGCATGATGAGCAAGTAGGACTTGGAAGGGTGTTTTCTTTATATTTCTTTCCCTGAGACTGAACAAGGTAATGAACAAGCCAGCATGCCTATGAACTGTGTGCTCTGAACAGAACACAAATGAGTGTGAGGTTATAGCATTCTCCTAAAGAACAAGAGAAAAAACAAAAAGAAGGGAATGAAAAAAATCTAATGGGATGTATCTTTACATTTTCTAACCTGAACACTATGATAAAACATTTGATATTTAGCTGGACATACTTGATGTTTGTCCCTTGTTTGAAAGAATACTCTTATATTCTGTTGCTCCTCTATGATCAATGCAATCAGATTTCCACACCAGAAGTTACTTTGACAACTGGCATAATCAGCTTTCACTTATGCCCTCAAACTGCTTTATATGCCCCAGTGCTGTCCCTAGACCTACAGTAACTCCCCCCTATTTCCTACCTACCAAGGGTGTATAGCACAAGAGGCACAAGAAGTTCTGAGGAGAGAGGTTTGCACCAGATTATGCTTCCCAAGATGAATACAATATACTCTGTGTTCTTTCCTCTCAAATCTTGCAATGATTTTTACTGTGTTTGCACAGAATCCAACTTAGTAACAAAGTCAAACTAAGGCCATGTCACAGTGAAAACTGATTCAGACATTTAAATTACTTTAAAACAAGTATGATGTAATCTACTTTCGTGGATCTACTATTTGTCAGTTATTTCAGGTGCAGAACCTAGAGCTCACAGAGGACTCTGCCACAATGACTGAGAGTGAAAACAAAAGTATCATTAGTTGTACATTTAAAATAACTCACTTATGGCCGTGGTCATTAATCTTTCTCATAAAACAAGTTCTATTGCACACAATGTTGGGATTTGTTTCTTCAGACTTGCCACTTCCACAGCCATCAACCAAAGAGGTACAGAAAAACTCACAGCTTGCACCTTCTTCTTTGAAACATAATGACCAACTTTTTCAGGAACCATGACAAAAAAAGCCTGGAGTTGGACAGAGTCCACAATTTAAACTGTGTTCTGAAGATACTTGGACATTTGCCTAAATGTTCTGGAAAAATCCAGAGCACCTCAAAGAACAAGGAAATTATACAGTTGTATCTCATCTAAAAACCAAGTGGGGTTATTACTTGGGCTTTTTTACTTGTGCATCTCATTAGTTTCTATAATCTCTGAAATTAATGTCCACAACAAAAATGAAAGAATAAAATAAAACCAAAACCTAATTAAATATTCCCATTTGTTACCCATCTTTAAACTGCAGCCTTTGGTTGCCAGACCCTTTAGGAGCAATTCCAAAAGCTGCAAACAGGTGCCTCATGACATTTGAGATACAACACACAGGGTCTGTAAGTGACCACTGTGTGTTTTATAGTGGCCTAATGGAAGACAACGCAGATGGCCTCCTGTAGATATCCCAAGCCCCCACTGTAGCACTAACCAGCTATTTTTATGTACAGAGTTACTGACTCCATATTTTTCATAGGTTATGCCAAACCATATATTAGTTCCAGAGAACCCGAGTTCACAGATCCATAAATGCCGAAACTCCAGTCTACATGTCACAGCTTGATTCAACAGTGGTATTAATCATGCACTCCAAGTACTCTCTAATTTGAGGGTACGTGGAAATCCAAATTAAGACAGTGACAGAGAATACACAGTTATTAGTAATAAAAAGTAAGGGATAGCTAGTGTTCTCCAATAATTTTCAGAATAACATAATGTTTTTCAGTGTACTGAAAATGTGTACTCAGAAAGTAAGCTACTGGGAACGTATGAATTTACTTATTTTGGTCTCAAAACCAACTTCATGGAAAATTTCTGTTACAAAGACTCAATCCTCACTTGCCTTTCACTGGAAAAGACAAAATTTCTCAAATGTTCAAACTTGCAGGGTTTCATGAGATTCCCAAGCAGAAAATATTGCACCCACGACAGAGGGAAGTATGGCAAAGTTGCCATTCTAAGATTCACTGCTCTTTAACAGCAGAAAAAATACTGAAAGGTAAAGAAGAAAAGTTGGAAAACCAGCCCAAGTGGGTATCTACCACATACCATGTAGTTTTCACCTGTACAGATCCATACTTCCTCTAATTTTCTCACTACATGGTGTAGACCTAAAGGACTATTTCTTCCTAAACAAAGAACATGCTTGGTGAAGTATAGGAAAGGAAAACATTCTAGACAGGAATATGACCCAACTAACAGACAGAAAAAGAAATGCTAAATTGTCTTGAAGCTATACACATATTCTGAATTCCCAGAGTCTGAACATTCAGAACCTAATCCATCACTAGCTGCAGTCCTTTGCTAATCTTTTTATTTCATTGATAACAGCTTCTTGGAACTAAAAATTAAG
Organism: Acropternis orthonyx; assembly: GCA_035583155.1. Taxonomy (NCBI): domain Eukaryota; kingdom Metazoa; phylum Chordata; class Aves; order Passeriformes; family Rhinocryptidae; genus Acropternis; species Acropternis orthonyx. The sequence continues at coordinate 7,963,104 of JAWWEU010000160.1, forward strand.
GGCTTTTCCCCCCCAGCAAAGTCATTTTTCATTTGTACACTTTGACAAACACTTTCTTAATGATCCAGAGCTGACTTAAAAAGAGCAACTACTGTTCTATTTACTTCCTTCTGGTACCTCTGTAGCACACATTTCTGACAGAAAGATAACTGTAACATCTTCATCTGCATATATATGCACAAAACAAGGGCAGTAAATATATGAAAAAACAGTGTCTAGCCCTGAGTCTGGTGGTTTAATCCTGCTAGTCCGAGAGCAAAAAAAGAAGTATTTGTCCCACCAAGCTTTTTAATAGTCTGAGCAGCTACTTTACATTAATTCAAATACACTGACAATTTGGCATTATTCATGTTTTACTATTTTCATCTGGGTCATTTTTCTAATCTAATCAGCTAAACTTTGTCTCCTGAAATCATTTTCAGAACAAGAAATACATAATTCTCTATATTCATTCCACAAGACAAGTCATGTGTCAGCTCAGAAAATCTGTGGATAATATGGGATGAATTGCTGCCAGGCTAACGCGGAGCTGTCCAGCGTGGCAGTGTCAGAACAGTCCAGGGCAGCACACCAACCCTCATGGCTGGGCTTGATGACCTTAAGGGTCTTATACATAAATGATTCCATAATTCCAATATTGCCAATATACTCTAATTCTGATCTTAAGAATTCTGGCATCCCAGGCTCCTAATTCTCCTGGGGTGACTTTCACTAAAATTGGTGATGAATTTTAAGCCAATTTGGGATAGATGAAATATGTCGATTGACAGTGATGTCAGTGTTTTACAAACCTGCAGGGGACACTGGCAGGGCAACTGAAGATGAAACAGCATGAAGACAGTCTCATTTTTTCCACATAAGCTTATTTCTGGGACAAAAGATTAGTTCCCTCTAATGCTCCATACTGGTTTCTCTAAACTCGGATTTGGGAGGTATTAGTCACTATGCAAATAGTCCAGTAGATTTTAACTCAACATGTTGGTGGATGTAGAAGGCACACTGCATTATCTACACTGCAAAAGGCAAAGTGATAGTAATTCACATTAACTTGTGTTTTCCAAATCCTAGACAACCCAACTCTTTCTGACTTTTCATGATAGTGTCTGAACAGACAGCTGTTCTCCAGAAAGCTAACTTTCCATCCAGTCATTTTGCATTTTGCCAGCAACAGTTTAATTACCACCACTGCATTTTAGCATGAAAAAACGAGTACACAGGGAAAAATTCTCCCCAATTTGCAATTCAAAATGTATACATCATGAATGTATAAAAACATATTATCACAAATCAAGTCATGCAGATTAAAACATTTTTTAAAATGGCAACACATCTTGTGCTGTTTAAAATTCACAACCCTGCTCCATCCATTTGTGTTCAAAGTCAATATAGCTGGATTTTCTCTCCATACACTTCACTAGAGAAATTCCTTTTCCTTCTAATGAAAAGAACTCTGCCCTTAAAAACTGGTAGCTTTTCAGCAAACACAGTAATACCTGCTTCTTAAAGCATGCATTTCAATTTGGTGGGGTTTTTATGCCACTGATTTTTATCCTTTAAAATGTGTCAATTTCTTTTTTTACTGACCTTTACAGTATAAATGTCATTGTCAGATAAAATAGTTGAACCCAGTAATCCATGCACAGACTGAAGCAAACCTTTCACTGATTTGAACACAATATATGACAGTTTAATAGGAATCTAACTATATTTCTTAAACATACAAGTTTCTTTCCCTTAACCTGATTCAGATGGTATTTGAAACAAAGTTTATACTGGGGAAATATTCTGAGAGCGATACAGGTTTCTAGTTGCCACGGAAATAATAAATTATTAACATGGTAAATGGTGCCCTCTCTTTGGTGCACAGGTAAATGCACGCACCACACTTCATTCCACCCCAGGACGTGGGTGGGAAAGGAGAGAACCAACAGCAGCTCGGTCACCACACCACCCACAGGCCAGTGCTCTGCAGTGCTCGGGCAGAGGGTGCACTCATTCACGTAATTCATCCTGAGACAAATACTAAATGAAACTGAAGTCCACATTACCGTCAGCCAGGCAAACTAAAAGCTGTATCATTTTTTGTATGCATCTGAATTTAATACCTGCCCAATCCCATTCCTCTAATCCACCTCATTAGCACACAACATTGATGGAGCCACGTGCTCTCTCTTATCCCCTGTATTTACGTGGAAACCTCTTATTTCCTTCAACAGGTATTACATTAGACTTTTAAGTAATTAAATTCTTGAGCACTAGTCCTGTTTTCTGTATGCCTTCTGCAAAGGGCAGTGCCCACTGCTTTACAGAATTAGGAAGTTTGTCCATTCACTGTACAGTCACTGAGACATTTACACATCTCAGCACAGGGGAAGCAACTAGCAGCCTTCTCAGCCTGCTTGCACCTCTGTCAAGCTTCATTTTTATTGCTTTGGGTCCACCCCTTCCCCATCCCCTCTACAAAAGCTGTTCCAATGCAGTGAAAAGTAGGCAGGATATATCGATCCAAAGAGACAAAGCACAAACAGTCATTTTAGCCCATTAGGAGGCAAAGCTGTATTTTAAGAAAAGGCACAAGTGGTTACAAGTGCAAAACCCAGGGCAGGAGACAAGTCACAAGCCTGCAGTCACAGGTATGCCCTGTTCCTTTGAAAGGCGTGGAACACTGCAGTGACCAAAGTCACAGCACTGGCTGACATTGCAAGGAAGGCAATGGTGAGGCCGTGCCTTTCAGAAAGTTTTGGTCTGTGATCCCAAAACAAGCTTAAACTGACGTAGGCCCAAGATGCCCTGCTCTGTAAAGACAGGAACATTCTGGGCGTGCACAAGAAGGGAACATTGTGTGCATGGCAAACTGGTGAAAACATAGGGAGCTTTCACTGTGTATTCCTGATACAGCAACTATTATGCCATGTTGACTCCATCCTGTCAAGAGGTTTCTACTCAGGCTTTAAAAATATTCAAAAAGCACTGGAAGTTAAAGCTGGAACCTTATTTATCCACTTCGTTGGCTCTGTTATGAGCTTAACTTGAGCTTTACGAATGATGTCAGTTCTTCCTGGAGAAGACAGAAAGGTTGTACAGGGTGTTCAGTTGAAGCAGCTGCTTTTTCAATCAAGAGGTACTTAATTAAGCAGAGAGGAAGAATACATAATGTACAGAAACAGTCTAGCTAAGGTTTTTAGCCAGGCAATAAAATAAAAAGTGAGCTTGCGAGAAAAATATACCCGCCTACCTCCTTTGTATTAAGCTGGTTTTCTAAAGGAAACCTCTGAGTGCTGTGAAGCATGTTAGAAGCACAACATTCAAGAAATAAGAAAGGACACTTCTGGGGAAAGCAGTCCATGGTGCACTGTGATCAGGAAAGTCTGCTCCATGAAATTTCAGGACAACAATTAGAGTTCACTTCCAAAAACATATAGCTCTTTAAAGCAAATGAAGCATGAAGGAACCCAATTGCTGTTAAGTACAGGAATGATCTGAACATACAACAAAAAAAGTCAGTGGTCTTGCTGTGCAATAGTGCCATGGTCTTTGCCTCCTACCAGATTATGGGACTGTTTAAATCTATTATCACTTTTTAAACACCCTTTTCTATATTTAATTTCACTGATACATAAGAAGAACTCTCTTCTCATCCTTAATGAATTCAGCAGTTTTACTATTACTTTATGAAATGTCTGCAGACTCTCAGAGCCCAAGCAAGCAAGAAATCAAATGATCACAGTAGGTGCAGCAGGCTCTCATCTGCCTCTGGGCATTCACAAGCCTGTTATCACTTGAAATGCCTGCTTGAGGTTGCACCAGTGTATAGTTAAATACTACATTTTCGTCACAAGCTCACCTAATCTGGTCTTGCACATGGCATGCAGTTCCTCCTCTGTCATGGTGGCTTAGGTGTGCTTTTGGGGATATTAGCATGGGCTGTGACATGTGAACTGAAAACACAGGTGACGATTACAGCTCGTTCCCACAAACTGCCCATGCTTGTACTGACGGAGTGCTCAGCTCCACTCAATTCTATTACACAAGTCCCCTGAAGCTAAAAAAAACAACTCCAGCTATGTGGTAACCCACATTGCAACCATTCCACAAAGAGAAATAAGGGAACAATTTCTGTAGCGTTCATCTCCCATGTAGGAAATCAGAGGCATAATAAAGCAAAGAGATTTTTCGAAAATGGTGAACCCACAAGCAAATTGATGTAGGAAAACATTAAAAACCATCTTTGCCATGACTCTTCCATATCTTCAACACAAACGGACATTTTAGAGTAGACTATCCTCCTCTATACAGAGAGGACATATAAACATTGGCTGTGGCTTTTAATCTAAGTTTTATACTTCACAGACTTAAACTATATTACAACAAGTGTTTCTATAAAAATTAACATCTGAACTGTCTCTGCCTGTGTAACCTTCATTCACTAACACAGTTGTTACAATGTCTTTCTCTACTATAAAAACTAGAGGAAAAAATAAATCTCAGAGCAGATATATCACTTGTTTCGAGTTTTTTTAAACCTGCTTCAAAAGTCACAGTCCAGACTATTTTAACAACAATTTATCCCAAGTTTATCACTTTGAAATTGTCTACACACAATCAGTTCATATTCACCCCTCAGAGCTGACTACTACTTGAATTATTTCAGGTGTTGCTAAGTCTATTCCACATTTCACAGTCATCTCAGAGATGACTCAGTTTCAGTGTGAATCAATGGCATCAATTGTGCAGATTATGAACAGAACCGTAAAATTAACATTAACAGCTGAGCAACCAAGGAACTGATAAAATCACTTTGATGTAATGGTGAGGAATCATTGCTATACCTTGCCACAGGAACTGGAAAGGAAGGGATGGGTTAATCATGTGCATTTCCACTGAGTACTTCAAATGAAATACATGTCAGCCTTAACAAGTGGCAGTTTCCAGTACAGCTGAATTTCTTGGGGGAATCTGCAAAGGCATACAGTGATCACAGGGGTTTTTTGCCCCTTACCAAGTGCATCGCAGTGCTAATTCATTTTGATGCCTTCTAAAAGGTACATGAGCTTAACGTGTACTTGACTAGCCAAGGTATGAAACACCTGCCTTGTAGCAAAATGCATCACTGGCTTTACCTGCAGGTTACTGTGTACAGGCTGGGCTAGCATGAGCCATAAAAAAATGACAAGCACCAGTAACTCCAAGCAAACACAGGGGCTTTTTCACATTTCATCATTTGTCAAGTCTGTACTCCTAGTCTCAGCCGCCCAAGAATAAGGACTCCAAAACAAGCAATGCTTACGTGAAAAATGCAGTTAGCTAGGAAGAATATGCAAAATTATTTTTACTTTTAGCTTATCTTACAGTTAGATTTTCTAGTACTGACTTTTTCCCCTCCCTAAATATCAGGCACAGGAGATACTCGTGTTAAATAAACAAATAAGCAAATAAGAGTTAAAATAATCACAATCTGTTATTACTCCTGGAGCTGAGGTAGAAAGAGGGGGAAAAAAAAAAAAAGAGCACAATACTCTTGATGAATTCACAGAACTTAACAATACAAGGCTGACAAGACAGGAGACTTGGAAAAGACCATAACAATTCCTCTGATGATAACAACCTGACTTTTACTGAATCCTCAACACTCCATCCCAAATGGCTGCTTTTTAAAATGTATTAAAATTTATTGCAATGATGTCTTGCTGCCCATTCCTCTACTTATACAGCACAGAGCAGTCATCTAAATCTCCCATGATAACATCTTCAAGACAGGAGCTTATCAGCAGTACAGAGAAAGAAAAATCCCGTGGGTTGGGATTACACTTTTGATTATAAATTTCCTGAGAGAAAGATGTCATCAATCTACATTCTTTATGAACCCTACCACATGAAAGCACTCTTTTACTCTAATAATAGCTGTCAGGTTTTGTGCAAGCAGCACCTGCAACAATTCTCCAATGAAGAAAAGAAAGACTTTCTTGTTAGATACAAGAAAAGTCAGTCAGCATTATTTTTTTTTTTAATGAAGCCCGTTTATTTTTATCTTTTCATTGTCATCAGCATACCAGCTGTTACACATCCCTTTCAGGAAGATTAGAGATTAATAGCCCTGTTTTCAAAATATATTTGAGTACTTCCTTACTCTGTAATATAGACATCCTAACACAGAAGAAATATGGAAGGACTATTCGTCTTTCTAGACACTTCGCAAAACAGGTGATGGAAAAAGTTCATCAGAATCTTCACATGCACTTTTGTTAGCAATGTCAGTTCCGTGTTTGCTATCCTGGCTCCCATTCAGCTCTCCCATAAAGAGCAATGGCAAAGATCACCATAAGTCACAAGTGCCTCAGAGCATCGGGAAGCTCAGGAGCCCCCAGAAGGAGGCCAGCTGCCTGTCTCAGAGGCTGGGCAGGTGCCTCAGCCTGGTTTTTGAGGCAGGAGTATTGCAAATAGTTCACTGACAGCGTGTTGGCATGGCGCTGCCACATTGGCAGCTGTCACAGCAGCAGAGTACACAAACACCAGGAAGAGCCCAAAGACACCCCGATTAAACAGTCTAAACACTGAGGGCCTGGCCTGTTCAAATACCCACTAACCCACGTAATTCTGCACCTATAAAAGCACACTATGGTACCTCTCATAACAAAGTCAGTAATGAGAGTAAGACTGGTTAGCTCCTTGACCTATCCATACTGCTTCCAGAACAACAGGTTACCCTTCCTCTTGAGCCTCTGCTGACATTCTTGTATCAGCTTCCATTAAAACCATCAATTTTCCACACAACATTGCATGGAAAACTTTGCTAAACCCCAGACATATAAGAACCACTGCATTTATCATACCTAAGCAATTAGTGGGCTTACCACAGAAAGATCCCACATTAGTTTGTCATATGTTGCCTTCATAAATGTGATCAGGTTTTATCCAATTCTCTATTTTTATGTACGTAAACATGTGTACATATAAATGTATGCAAACCCACCTAAAAAGAAAACCCCAAAATACCCTCCCCCTTCTCTAAATTTTTACTCTTTTTTTAAGGTAGATTTATAAAGTCTGTTGTTCTCTGGATTACTATTTCTCTCTCTCCTCTGCCCCTCCACCACAGGAACTTCTAAAGTATAACTGTCAAATACACTGTTGTGGTTGCTGCTCATCAATCACACACTAACACTGCTAAGTGGGCACACTCATCAGAATTGTACTTCTGTATTACCCTAAGCTGGTTCTTTACAAACCCCAGGTGAGAAGTTGGCAGGTCTCTCCTGTACAGTCACATCACACCGTTCAGACTGTATCGCAGCTTTACTGCTCTCCATTGCCTTCTCCTCCCTTTGTTCAGCCATTCTAGTTTTGCCACAATACTCAGTAGTCATCGATCTTGTCAAAATCCAAACACAAACTTGCTTACTGAACTTTGTGAGCCTTGTTAGATCATGTCCTTTTCTTTTTCAGATTTATCATTATTTTCTTTATATTTGGCTAGAGAACCTTTTGTTTATAAGAATTAACTCCACTTGAATTTGTTAATTCTCTTTTAGCTCTAAAATGCTTGGCCTCTAAGATGGAATACACTTCAATCATAATCTTTTCCTTCTTTACTTGTTCCCAAGGTGATCATTTATCCAGATTAAAGGGGTGCATGGCCGGGGGGGAGGGGGGGAGTTGTTGCTTTAAAGAATTCTCATACTTCCTCAATGTTGAAATTGTTGATCAGCAGCATTTGAGACTTACCTCCTTTATGTTCTCAGATTTTAACCTTCTGAAATAAGGAGCTTCAGATATAGATTGTTCTTTGTCTTTCCACTTAATTTTAAATAAATTTATCTTTTCTCTTGCTGTTCAAGCTTCTTTCTTTATCTAATACCTCAGTAATATATTTATTATTACTGGAAAAAAAAAAATCTGAAGTTGTATTTTGTTGACTCAGTGCCCATGTAAGTAATGTCATCTTTCTTGGGATAAAACACTGTCGTCTCTCAGTTTGGATGGACCTCAGAGATCCAAATGCTCTACCCTCCTTCTTGATCTTGATAAAGTAAAGAAAAAGTGAAAAATATGAACAGACAGGAGACTGAGACTGTTTTGCTTTAAAGTAAGGAAATGTGAAGATCAGAGAACACTTCAGGAGGAGATTGGCTTTTGTAACACATTGTGTAAGCTCTGGGCTCAGGGCCAATCACCAGTTAAATCTCTGCCCTGGGCTTCAGTAGGCCACGCCAGAAATAGTGATGCTATTCTCGGGAAGGTGCAGCTGGCTCCTTTTCTGTGACTCTGGTCACTAGAAGGCTGCATAAAGGGAATAGCACAATTAGCACAATAGGCTGGGCAGGGATGCTCAGCACAAGGATCACCTCAGTTTCTGCACTAGAATAGGAAATCTCAGGCTTCAATTTCCTTTCAGTAATCTTTGAGCAGTGACGCCTTCAGCATTGCTTCAAACAACTTTTGTGCTGAATCGACACACAGTCAAGGCTAGTTTTCACTTCTTTCTTTGAGATTTTGATTATATGCAATTGCATATTAGAAGGGACCAAAATACTGCACTCAGTGTTTGCTGTTTGTCTTTCCTCAGAAAAATTCAGGGAGTTACTTCTTGTTATCACAGCTCTGCAGTAAAATGCTTTCAAAACAAATCTACACTTTCTATTCATGCTATTTATCAACCAAGGTTTTAAAGAAACATTTTATAGTAGATATACTAGTGTTTCACTGATTCACACAGAACAAAAAGGATCAGAGGTTTCTAGGGTGTTTACTGAAAGCATCAACTGACAAATCAGATGATTCTCAAAACAGAAGAGAAAAAACTCCTTCCATTCCGCCTCCTCCCCTGCCCCGAGAGTGTAAATTTAGTGCCTCTATTATAATTTTTTTGTGTATACTTCTAAACAAACATTTGTTTAGCTTTTCTACTGCCATGAGGTGTGAAATTACTCTGAACTAATTAAGAAAGCATACAGAAAGTCCTGCTACCTGCATAAGTCTGTTTTCAAAGCTACAAGCAAAGCAACAATCTAATCCTCATTCACTCTCTTTAAAAATTGAAGCAAACAAACAGTTTCTGAAAAAGCAGTACACGGACATGGCAGGGGAATCTTTAATATCCAACCAAACTATTCTTGACTCATGCTTTACCCTGTGCAGACATAAGTGATAAGATACTTAGAAATAAAGTAATAGCCATTTATCCTTTCAAAAGCACTGTTCCTTCATTCTGTGCAGTTCAGTGCACAGCAACATAACTCACGAGTACAACGCTTACCTTGATCTCAGCTAGATCAGTACATCAGCAGCCTGGGAGATCAGCACTGACAGTTATCAGGCATCTACATGATGATCATATTTCACAGAGATGCTCACAGTTTAGCCCACACATTTTTTACTATGCTTATATTTTCCAGCATGCAGACTGCAACAGCATCATTTCTCTGCCTGTACTCCTCTTAGCAAGCTAAGAAGACTTTCAAAGTTGAAACTAAATAATTTGAAGGTGGCCTCAGGACATAAAATACCATTTGCCAAATACTAGGAACATTACTGCTACAAAGTGAAATGCTTTCACAGGAAAAATTCTAACGCAGCAGATCAGATGCAGCAGTCAGTTAGAATGACAATCTGTGGCATTGCATTGTGAATTTTACAGGTCTGTCCAGACCAAGACACCTTTGAAAAAAAACCATGTTCAGTGAAAAAGCAACTCCATTATCCCTGCCAGACTTGGAAATTGGTATACTGGATTGTACTTTTGTTCTCAAGCAGCAATGCTGCTGCATTTCCTCAAAAGATCACAGGCATACAACCAGCAGATCCCTTGATGACCAGCCTTCCATACACAATGCTTTGGAGGATCAGAAAGGGTGAATAGCAGTGGAAGTAGCAATATTGAGAGAAAGAAGCATTTTATATAAGAAGCCAGCTGCAACTAACTGGAGCAATCCCTACAGTACAGCACTTGTGTGTACAACTGCCACTTCTGCTGCAATTCCTTAGCAGCTGCTGTATTTGACCTGATGCAGGGAAAAAGTGAAATCAGGACAGACAAAAACCAAACAAACAACAAAAAACCCCAACCAAGCAAAAAAAAAAAAAAAAGGAGAAACAAAAATGTTAAAGAATATATAAAAAAAGACAGGAGAAATAACTCACCAAGCTTTTTTTCCCCATGTAGTAAAAGTCAATTTTGGCATGCTAAGTCCTACACTAACTCACTGTTTACACATCCTCTTGGTATATTTTATACATTTTATACTTGTGTTCCTTCTAGTGTACCTATATTGGAAGACTGATAACAATTCACAAATTCAGCCATCCAACTCCCTTTCCTAACACATTGCTTTTGTTCTTATTTTTCCCCAGAAGTAATCTTCTTTTTTACAATAAAGGTATGACATCAGCTACAGACCCTGCTAATAAATCTTTGTGCACAAGATCATCTCTCAGTATAGTTTGTGAAACACAGGAAAGGACATTTCCGTAGCTTCACAGAAGAATTTATGTCACTGTAAAAGGACCATAAAAGGAACAGTGCAGAACGCAAGACAACCATCTGAAAAGAATGATTCATGATCACATACAATTTCAAGACCAAGCTGAAGACAACTCTGTAGACTTTCAGCAATAACTTTGGCAATAAGCTTAAGAACAGAAAACGTTCTTTTGTGACTTTTGAATGATTCATTTGCTTCTACATGCAGTAGAAGACCCACAATTAGTGGTTCTCATAGAACATTTCCAAACTCATTTTTTGAAGCCTGTCACATTGTGATGAGTTTTACGATAATGTTTCTGTCAATATCCCTTTCATTTCATTAAAGGTACAAGATCCTGCTGTACACTGGGCTGTTTCTCCTTGTGCTGTGCTTCTAGATTCAGAAGACAACAGGTGAACAGAGAAACAATTCAGTGAAAACACTATTTTCAATAATGCCTTTCCAGAAACTGTAAAAGACATGGAACTGCCCTGCCTTGGCCAACACTCGGAGACCCAAACATCGAAGAAGAGCAGATCAGAAAGGAAAGGTTCAAAAAGGAGTATCTACCAATTCTTCTTCATTATTGAAACAATGAAGCTAAGAGATATATTCAAGTAAAGATGAAAGATGTGTAGAGGGGTTATCAGAAAGGCAGAAAGAAAGAATTAAATTGGTGAGAAAAAAAGATTTCATTGTTATGGTTGTTTTTCTCCTTTTCAAGAGAGGACCAAGCACAAAGCCCCAAAAGGCAAGAGAGAAAAAGGAAGTGAGAATCAGACCAGTGACACCATGAGAACCATCTACCTGAGGGAAATGGCAGTTCCTCCTTCAACTGAGAGCCTTTGTTCAAGGTGAACAGCTCTCCAAGCCATCTCCTCTAACTCAATCAGTCTGCTAACCTAAGTGATATTCCAGATAGATCAATTCAGATAATCCTCTCTGGCCTTAAAATACATGAATTTATAAAAGGCTCAGATAAGGAAGGAAGTGAGCAGAGGTTACAGAATAGGAAGGGCAAAACTAAGAGAATGATGCAACTTATTTCCAAAAGGTTAAAAAAATTCTCTCTGTTTTCAAGCTTCAAAACAAATGTGTAACCATACTATATAATTTTAAGTGCCTAAGTCTCATTTTCATATAGATATGCACTTTCCAACAGCATTTTCTTCCCAAGACCTTGAATAAATACAATTATCTCTATTGTTTTTATCTAACTAAAAAAAAACCCAAAGCAAAGCAAAACAAAAAAAGGCATAAGTTTATTATGCAACTTTCCATGACACCCTGCATGTTTGAAAGAAGATATTCCACAGTTTATTAAGGAGTACCTGGAAGGTCTCAAAGCTTTCCAACTATTTCCTCTTTACAATTAATCACTTCCTAAAGCTCAAGAAAATTCTTTCTTCTGTAGAGAGCACAAACAACTATAATCAAACAAAAGTTCCCAGCAGACAGATTTAGATCTGTATTTTCAACATTAGCAGGTATTCTTATGACAGTGGAGTTTTCCAGTCCAAGTTTGCAAGTACACAGCTATTTTGCTTGAGAATCCATTGCACATACAATCACAGTTTTCAGGACAGAAAATTTATATTTAAGATACAAAGACATAACTCAGTGGCAGAGGCTTCAGGCACACAAAATAGCAAAAAAGTAGCTATTGCTAGCATTGAAAGTTGCCTCAGAACATTTCATGTTTCACAATTTATGTGAGTTTAAATTTAAGGTTGAATATATCTCTCTTGTGAAGTTACATTACAGCTACTGTACAAGTCAATTTTAATTTTTCTCCCTTTCTTACACTGAAATTTCTCACATGTTGTTTTCTCTAACAAAGTAAGGTAACAAAACAAAGCTAGAAAAAAGATGGAATATATAAACAGGAATATACAAACACTGAATGTGCAACCGAGATATGAAGAACTGCACATTTAGGTAGATGTACAACACCCAGCTCTCAAACATAAGAAAAAGGACAAAGCCTTGGAATAAAGTAGTTAGCATACAGTAACCTTGCATTTTAAATGGACAACTGCATCATTTGAGTTCACTTCAACACACAGAACTCCCAAGACAGCCATGGGTATTGTTATTCCATGTGTTACCACTGCTACTTGCATTTGGAGCTCCTCAGCCAACATAAGCATGTTGAAAATTAGGCAATAAGCAATGAAACAACACTTTAAGATTTGCAACTCCTTGTTCATAAAGAGGACTTTTCTTCATTAAATATCATGGCCACGGTGTGAAATTGTTGAAAGACTTAGTAAAGAATTTAAGGAAAATATTACTTGGAGTCTAAGATAGTATGTCCAGTAAAGCAAAAGCCCAATACAAATGCATTTTCTCTCAAAGACATTCTGCTAGTACAGCACAAATGATGGCAAAGCAAGTAGCATCAAATTGAAACACAATAATTTTCTAAAGAATTTACCATAATGACAAGAGCAGCATACAAGAAAACCATTAGCTCAATAAATAATGTATCTGTAATGACATGCATCAAGAAATAAAGGTTTAGAAGCTGCCTCATCAGCAAATTCCAAGTCCCTCACAGAAGCCCCACCTGTGTGTACTCACAGCACTGCTCTGTTACAAGAGCCCTTTGCCTCAGTGCCATCACACGCATGAGAATTGCCAAGAGAGCAGCTTGAGCTTTTCCAACACTGTGTCATCAGTGGGAACTGGAAGTTAGAAACTGAGTACTCAGAAGGTGGGTGACTGTCTCAAGGCAAGCTGTAGCCAGCTGACTTCTGCCACCAGCCAGGTCTCAACAGCTTCCCAAAATCTCTGACTGTCCGGACAGTTCCAAATATTACAAACTAGTGTTTGGCAACTTAGAAACCAGATTTTGTTATAAGGGAGCAGATTGCAATAGAAAGTAGAGACTATAGAAGGAACACTTAAGATTTTCTAACTACCTTCTTGTGTTTCCACACAGAAACTAGCTAACTAATAATATTCCTCCCCACATGAAGGCCAAGTAATTGAAGAGACTGATTATGCAAGTGAGGTCTCTGGATAAAGTCATATCATTGCAGGAGCCACCACATGAGTGCAAACCAGAAGTTGAAACATATTTGGTAAAAGTCTCATCAGATCAGTTAGTATCTTAGCCAAAAAATCACCACACCAAATTTCACTGCAAATACTCACTTTGAGGCAAAAGACTCAAGCTTAGGGCATTTTTCACTCTGCTTGGGGTAGGTCAGCTCTCTGCTGCTGACTGACGTGAAAAAAGGCATGAATTTAATTTGCATCATCAAAGTTACAAACAAACCAGGTATTGATGGGGATTCAGTGCCAATATATTGCCTTCAGTGTCCTTCTCTGCACTGTTCACAGACACAGATACCTGGGCATCCAATTCTTTTGGTTCCTCTTTTCACTGCTAAGATATTCCTTTCAATCTATCAGTACTTATTATTCTTCTCATATTGCCAGAGGAAAATCATTTACTTGAAAACAGAGGGGAAAAAAGGTTAAGAGAACATGCACAAAGGAATTGTGGGAAATGGAGCAAAGTAGACTTATAAAAAAACTGGATACTGACAAAGTGATTGAAAGTACAAGTACTACCAGTAATATGGTAACTTCACCCTAGGATTTTAGTCTCAGTCCTTGAAGGTGTACTCCTTTCACACACAGTAAAAAAAGAGAGGAAAAAAACCATCGGAATACGGCTTTTCTAAGACTTTGTTCAAAACACAGTTCATGGGCCAAGAAATAAGCAATAGTACATTTAAAAGTCATACACATAGCAAAGACTAAAGACATCTCATGCAGTCAGCAAAATGTTGAGTGCCCTTCAAAAATTACAAGATCAAGTTGAAAATCTGAAGAGCCAGCATGATACACTCAATGCACGCAACATCTCTAACAGCACCGTGCAAGACACTGAAATGTTGGTATGCTGACCATCTCTGGTTTCCAGCTTCACACTTGCTCTACTGAGCTGACCACGACTCGTTACTGCCCTTCCAGCTTATTAAAACATGGAACCCACAAGGACACGTCCCTTGCACAATATACCTGCACATGCAAGCACGTATTCTTAAGCACACATAGTAGTTTTACCTGAATAATAAATAAATAAATAAATAAATAAATAAATAAAGCTTCAACTGAATAATAGGGAAGGGGATAGAGAGTTACTGAAGCACTTCAGAAATATTTTCATGTTTAGGTAGAAAAACCGCTTTGTTCAAATAGATACCAAATCATCTTTTACCTTATTATGAATAACATGCTCCCCAAAACCGATCTAAGGAAGTTATAAACATCTGAGAGAAGTGTGATACCTTAGAAAGTCAGCTTCTACTTTATCACATCATCTGATGATGGCAGTTTAGTGTGAAGAAATATTGAATACATGTACTCAACCTCTTCCCTGACAACCAAAAAGAATACTCAGAGTAATATTTGGGGAGAATTGGGGGATGGTTGATTTTGTCTACTCTTGGGTTTGCCTTTTTTTAGTTTACAAATGATTCATCTGCATTACTATATTCATAAAGCTATTGCGCAATCTGGACAAGAATTCACTCTTGGTGGGGCAAGAGACTTTGTTGCATTCAATGATAATATAGGTGGCAAATTATTTGGATTTCAAGCACTAAAGCCCATGTACCTAAATCACATGCATTCAAGCAAATAAAAAAATTTTTATTTCCACACTCAAACAAAACATCCAGACTGAAAAACCGAATTTTTTTTCAGATGAGGAAGAAGTCAAAAAAAGGCAGGAGCCAGATACTGAAGTATTTGATCTGCTTTCAATTTGTATACTTATTTTCTTTTTAAAAAGCAACATGAAAGCAACAGAGATCTCAAACACAAAATGCAAATTAACTGATTACAAAAGATTTTTATTTCCCGAACACTGATATCAAGCTTCTACTCAACAGACCCCAAAATACCTGAAAGAAAAATAAAGTCCCGATAGACAGGCAGAAAAGTCAAAGTATGACAACACAGAACAAGGTCAGGAACAGGCCAACAGAAGACCTGAAAATAAAACCCCAAACCACTGCTTTATTAAATTACTTTTATTTCCAGAAAAATAATTTTAACATGATGTCTTTTATCAACACAGTAATACAAAGCATTCATTCTAGTTTCTTTTCTAATGAAAGAGAAAAATATGCGTGACATGCAAGATTTTCCTTGAATTGTGGTTAATCACAGTGGAGGAGGAGAGGGAAAAAGCCCTACAAGTATTTTCAGTGCTATGTCTGCAAATGCACCCATGGAAGGACAATATATTCACTTGTACATACCACCCTTGAAGGTTTGTGTGAAAGTGTCTTTTCTAAGCAGGCAGGAAGGAGGTGGAGCATCTTCAAAGAGGTGAAGGAAGAAGTCTTAATGACAATTAAGCCTAGAGGGATAAAGGAATGACTACCAACATCTGTAGCCATCTCATTCCCAAAGAAATTGATGCAAATTCTAATTTATAGTCGAAGTAGAAAGGAACAGGGTGGGTTTCATGTGTTCCATGTTTCTGTGTTACAAAAGTACCCTATTTAATGATTTTCAAAGAACCATAAGGCTAAAATATGAAATAGACTGGTGCTAACATACAAGAAAAAAAAGACTTCAATTCAAGCACTAGTTCCTAACTCCAATAAACACTGGATTCACTGTTAACACATTTTGTAAACATGTGCAATATCCTCCAAATTATGTCATATTGTAATCTTATGTTAGTAGTCACTGAAGCAGAAAAAAAATTACAAGCCTTAAAAAAGGTAACTAAAACTCCTTGGCATTTCTCAGTGATTTTGCATGTCTGTAATTTATCACTGTAATTGTATCACAGTTATGCCAATGACACTCAAGCCTACTTTTCTATTTGTGGCAATATATCTTGCAAGACAGAATGCAAAATACCGTCTTTTGGCTCTGAAGTTGTGGTTGTCAGTTTTTTAAACCAGACACTGACAGCCCTGGCTTTCTGTTCTATTTACTTGCCTTGGTGCTTTCTGATCATTTTGCACTTCAGCCACCATCTCATCCTTTTGGGGCAATAGTTCAACTAACCCTGTCTTAGGAAAAAAAAAAAAAAAAAAAAGAAAGAAAATACTAGTCCATAAACTACCCTTACATGCAGTCAGAGAGCCTCTCTTCTCCATCAACCCCATCATATACATTTGTAAAAAAGGTAAAATACAGGTAATGAAATCACTGCAAAAATCAGAAAGAGAAAACTTGCTAAATAGCTGGTTTAGACACTAAGGCAACAAGGTGAACCTTAGGAAAAGAAAAATAATTATTTGCTCTTTTCCATCACCCCAATCTCAGTGACAATAGACATTTACCATCCACGTCACTAAAAGCAAGCATAATGCTTTAACCACTTAAACAGCATACTAAATTCCAAGTCCATTTCCCATTTCCAAGGTAAACATTCCAAACACTGAAGAAATAAACAAATATATTCTGGTAAGGTTGAATTACTAGTTCATCTTAGGATAAAACCTTTTTTTTAAAAGTAGTTAGATATAAAGAATTCTTAAAGGTTAAGCCCATTCCCGTGAAATCTGATCTTAGTATATATTTGCAAACTTCTCTATCATGCTCCTTTAGACTTCCCAAGGTAGCCACCAAAAAGGAAGCAAAGATTTATTCACTGCACAGTCTTTTATTGACAAGACCTTTCTTTCTTTGAGCAACAACTCCGCTATGCTGCTTAGTTTGTCTTCCAATAGCACTCCTTCAATTTGGTCTTCATATTTAAGCAAAGCAAAGAAAAACATATTTTTGCCATTTGTCTCCAAATTCTACAGGACCTAGACTTTCCTTTGGAGTGCTTTATGAGGTTCGGAAGACAGTAGTTCTATTCTCACTTGAAAACCAAGAGTTATTAAACTAAAATTTTTAAATCCAGATTAAGGATATCTTAATGCAACAAGTGTTGAAGAGATGTACCATCACTTTATCTCTGTCAGTCAGTGGAAGATACTTGCTTCATATATGGACTAAAAACTAGAAGAGCTGTCTGGCCAAGCTAAAGTTAGAAATTGAAAAAAAATAAAAATTAATTGCTGTGATTTTATTATAGATAGTGAGAAATCTTATCTGACTCCTTGTGATGAAAGCTCCTGAATGGTAAGAATGCTGAGTTCATCAGTATTACATCATTTAAGCACATTTATGGCAGAACTTGAGGAGATCAGGTTGTCAACAGCAAATAGGCTATTTACTGTCTGTCTCCCTTTTGTTTCTAAAGAAATGTAATAATAAAAACTGAGAGGAAATCACTTTCTTCAGAAGAAAAACAGTGAAACACTGCCATGGGGTCTTAAGAGACAACAAAGGAAAGGAACACTCTGAGATAGAAATTTGTTATTGTGCTGGTGGTTGGTTTTGCTTAAATTATGTCAGTAGGAGTTTTGCTTTCTGACAGTGGCAAAGTAGAATCAGCTTGATAGCTGGCTGTGGATCCTCTCACCAGGAGAGAACAGATCTGATCCTTTGCTGGAGCTGTGCTTAGAGAAGATTAATAATTTATGGGAGAAAACAAACCACAATACAGGCACCTGTCATGACTGTCCACAAAAATCTCTCCTTGATTTCTGTATGGGATTCTTTGTAAGTCAAATCACTGGGTGCTTCCTTTGCCCTGAAATCAAACACTGCTCCTTCCCTTAAATTATCGCCTGTAGTGGGAGGTCAGAGATGACGAACCCCATTACAGTACCAACACGGTATTCTCAACTGGAATTAAAAGCAACAGAATATTGTAAAGGCTCCGAATATCTGTTCTAATACTCCTGAGAACCAAAGCAGCATAAGAACTTGCTTTGCTCAGAAAGTCACAGCACAAGAACATTTCCATCCATTTGCAGAATACTATGAAGGAAGCAACTGAAAAAAATCCCCATCATCTTTGGAATTAATTGAGCAAGCAGCTGTATACATTCCGTCCTGCTTCATGCATTCTGTCCCTTCCTGTCAGTACACTTGGATCAAAATACTGTTTCTCTCCTTGTAGGCAGAAGTACAATAGCAATGTGAAGAAATCAGGTAGACTAGTCTATCTGTGTCAGACACATTCCATTTTACAGCAATGTAATTGGGATTTGATCTTCTACCTGCGCAGTCTCTCACAAGTCTTTCTCTCAGAGATTTGCACCTAAAAAATCATTGATATCTAAGACATTTCTCTACAAATAAAGAAAATAACCAAGCACCTTTAAATCATGTAAACAATTAAAGAAAGGAAAAACAGATGGGGAAAAAGATGAGAAATAGAGAAGCGCTCTTAGAAGTTTACAATCTCCATCATACATAAAAACCAAACTAAACAAACAAAAAAGAAAGAAGATAAAATAAGCAACAGGTGAAAGAAAGTCTTCAGTAAACAAAGATGGCTTTGCAAACGACTTTTCAGAATGATCTCTCTTAATTTCCACCTCATTACCCAGAAGATGTAGCAGAGAAGCTGGACACATATTAATGGTCTGCAGTACATTTGAACTCTCTTGCATTAAATTACAAAGCATTCTGCCTGAAGCTATTACATTAGCTCTTTATCACAGACACCTAAAAGCCCACCCACTCTATATGAATTCAGATGTGATACTGTAGGATAATTATCCATTCAGTGGAAAGTCAATGTTCATCTTCCCAAGGACACTTCAAGGACTATCTGTGATACCCACCAGTCAAGAAATAAATTAATAAATAACCTGAAAACTTAAATCTTCTTAAGCTTCTTTAGCTGGTTAACTGTTCCAGAATTCTTCTGAAGGCAATGAAGTATCGAGTCATTTCGGAGTAGTGGGGGGGGTGTGTCTATCCTAGTCATATTAGGAGTGCCCATAGCTTTTAGTGTATGTATTAAAGTTAACCTTCCTCATTTTTTTTTTCATGCAATTCACTGAAAGTTACTCCATCCAGTAGCTTCATGGTTTGTCTTTGTTATTGTGTCTTGATTCAATTGCCAATGGCTTCAGAGGTTATCAAGAATTACAATGGGAATTACTTCACTAGTATATCCTATATTTTAAAAGGAGAATAAAATTAGTCTTCCACAGAGAATGATAGGGATTGTTAGAAAGGACTGATCGGAAAGATTTATGTTTTTTTAGTTATTCTATTTAGGTGTTGGTTTGGGGTTTTTTTAAAGGAAAACACTCTAGTTAGAGAGATTGCAAGTCAGCAATATCTTCACAAATCCTCACAAAAGTTACATTTCCACATTCACCTGAAAAGCAACTCTGGCTGGCAGAATACAGAAAGTTACTCCCATTGTATGAACAAAGGGGACAATAAAATAGCACCTTGGACAGATATTTAGGAATCACATAGATTCACATGGTGCATGAACCAAAACAAGCAGTTTGGACAAGTTACACTGAAACACATTTTGGAAAACAGAGAAGGAAGAATTGCACAAGAAAAGAACATGGTAGGAAATGTGATGTCCCAAATTCCACTATGGCTTGCTGTCTGGACAAGGCTCGCATTTCCAGGACAACCATATTAATGCACTGGTGTGGACACTTGTGAGATCTTTGGCTAAAAGAGTTCTTTTCAATACCAAGAACTTTCATGGATATTAGAATGCAATCCATTACAGGTTGCAAATGCCTCACTTGGAAGCCCAAATCAATGCCAATATTTCTATGACATGTGTGTTACAAAGCAAGTAACTCTGAAATTATCTGTATTCTCATGAGAAAGTAGATGGTGATTGTAAAAAAGTAGAAAATGCCTTTCTCATAATATTAATATTTTCAAGAGAAAGCTATTCACAATGAGATGTCCTCCAGTGGACTACAAGAAATCCTTCATGGAGCTTCTAGAGCTGCTGATGAGCATTTATCCAAGTTAACCTAACTGTAAACCCTGGCACTTAACCTTTGAAGTTGAAAATACAGATCTAAATGTCTGTGGATAGAAGTGTGCAATAAATGCAGCCAATAATCTCTTTTAATGTGACAATTAAAAGGAAAACAGAGAACATAAGTGATGTAGAAATTCAGGCTTTGCAACCTTCACAGTGGAAGGTACACAGGGCTTGTCGCATTCTGAGGTTTGATGGAGAGGACATGGTTAAGCATACATTTTATTCAGTTTTCCTGAAAAGTAAACCCAGAAAGCATTACAGCACTTCAACTTGCAAGTCTTCACCAGCTAAACACCTTTTAAATTAAAAGGAGCTCTCACTCCTTACTTTTACAACCAATCATAAACAATCAAAAAAAAAAAAAATTAAAAAAAAAAAAAAACCAACAAAAAAATTCAAACAAAGAACCCAGGCTGTTTGAGACTTCCTACATTCTTCAAACTGTTGTGGCAAAGAATAGTCCCAGAATATCGTTCTTGTCTTCTGAGAACTTCTCCTGTGCTTTTCTGCATTCAAAAAGAACCATGTGAGTGTCCGCACATTCAAAAGACCCAGCATGAAGGAGCACCCAGAGAATGGCAGATAGAAACTGAATGGATAAGCAACATGAAACAAAGAACCAAACCACAGAGATATCTCAAACAGGCTGCTGAGAAAGGCATATTGTTGTCCTTCTACTCTTAATAGATTCTTATTGAGACTAAAAGGAAAGGCAGTATCTGTTTCTTCCTCCAGGTCAGCAGAGAGAGAAAAACTCCAGTGTTCTTTCCTATGCATTAATCGCCACACTGGTGGAGTATCATACTGCAATCAAAAACCCTTTTACCCGAACATATGATTGACTCTCTCCCCTTCTTTGTCTGTTAAAGTATGTTTAAGTGACTATTAACGTACACACTCCACACAGTCAAGAACACAGGTTCCAAGACTGGACCCTTGGTGTACAGGAGCATATCTCAGCCCTGTAGACACAGACAGTGGATGATGTTTCTTCCTTACTGACTCTAGTGACAGGAGCTGCAAGTTCTTGACTGTTTTGATAATGCCTGAAGCTGCCTGCAACATGAGCCATTCTTCCCAACCTGATAAGTTTAGGAACTAAAGTTTAAAAAATGAGCAATAAGAGCCCTGAGAAACAGAAAATAGTTCCATTCTATCCTGACACTTTTGCTGCTATATGGAATCAATTTAATCTCATGTCTGAGAAAGAAGAATTTAATCAGTTGTGTCAGTCGTCTTAGCTGATGGCAACTCAAAGCTGCCATATTCAAACTCATGCCAATTTTTAAGAATTATATATACATAACAAAGTATATAGAGAGAGTCTTTTTTCTATATTTCTTTAAGTGACTTAGGCAAAAAGCTGCTTCCATCACACAATATGGGATTAAATAACCATCTCACAGTAACAGACCAATTTAAATTCTAGTTCTTAACCGGGGTTTTCTGAGAATTTATGTAAATGGTTTGTTTTACTCAACTAATGATGCCAACTGGAACAAAACTCATCTATCAAGCATTAAGAAAAACATCTCACACTAATTTCAGGAACAGTGTTTCCCACTGAAACCTTTAAGGCTCCATTCTTAACTTAAAAATCATGGACAGCTGAAGTTCATCCATTGAGAAGATTATGGCACTGCTTAACTGTCTCTTCCCAAACTTCTCCATTAGACACCATTTTATTTAGCAGCTTTGAGAATTCAGGTTTTATTCTGAGAAATATTTTCTAGCATGAGAAAGTTCTGTGCCTTGAACTTTGCTTTCACAAATAAATATTCACACACAAGAGGACCAACTTTGCTCTCTTACGTTTCAAGTATTTTCTGGATGTTGGTTGGAACTCCTAAAGTTACTCAGTGAGAACATAGTTGAGAAGTTTCTTTTACATGCTATTAAAGCAAGTGACAGCAAGCAATCCTGGTAGCCACAAAGTGGCTAGAACAAATTTCACAGATCTACTTTCCCCTTACAGGAATGTGCGTGTTAGAGAATAACAACAAGCCGCTGAATCTGTAGTGATTATATCTGTTTGCCTGCACTGCAGTTAAAGGTGGGGCTGTAGCTTTCACAGTCATATGTAAATCGGCTTTCAAGTGATAAAACATAACGATCATGCTGTGACCAAGACAGACCAGCCTAAGAAACCCATGCCCGAAAGAAGTAGGGCACTAAGACCACATAAGCTTTTTGTTGTTGGTATCTGAGCTAATAACATAAAAAAATTGCACATGCCTTCAAGAGCTGTGGTACAAAAAAAATCCTACTCCAAAATGTGTTTCTAGAAACAAATAGCCTTTGCCAGCCATTCACAAAACTGCATTACAACTGAGGTAGCAAATTGAACTAGTTCATCTAGTGGGTTTTAATATATATGTATTAAAAAATTATTATCTGAGCATCAACCGATTTTAATGCTCAGTCTCATTTCTGCAGGGGTCTTCAGCTGATCCATGGCTTTATTAAGGTGGAGACAGAGACTGATTTGTCAGGAGTAGCTCCTCACAGCATGCCCTCCTGCTGCCTTTCAGGCTGACAGCTCCTTGGCTTCTGGTTCCTTAACCCACAATTGTACCTGTTATTGTGCAAAAATTTTCTCTATTTCTGGTGACTGCATGGGTGGATGACAGCTTTTTCCTTCTGAGTCATTTATTTCTACTTGGGCCTTTAGACTGCTCCTTTACAGTATAATCAGCCTCAGCAAATGACTAGTAATTACCATGTTAAAACACACATTTTCCAATAAAACAGTTTTTTGACTAGGGGCTGCCCAAAAATTAATTTTGCATAAACCTCAAGTTTACACCATTTTCTCCTACACCTTAAGTGGGAAAGAAGTCCAAGCTTATTTTTTATATTTTCTTGAGGACCTTTCCTCCTTTCTACCCCTCACTCTGGTCTCATGTGTGAAAGGCCGAGACATTTCAATAATGCCAAGTTCTATTAGATTGTACATAAGACATCAAACCTTTTGTAGAGGAAAATCAGACAAAGTATTATTCAGAAAAAAATGGTTGGGATTCACTTCCTAACTCTACGTTCTCCTGCACGTAGACAAACTATTTCCAAGAGCATGCAGTGACAGGACAAGGGAGAATGGCTTCAAACTGAGAGTAGGTTGAAGAATGCTTTTGGTGTCACATCACTCCAAAACAATATCACTTCAGCTTTGCATCTCTGTATTAAGGTACAGAGTCTTACTTGAAAATAAATATATACATATATATATATACACATACATACAGAACGAAAGGCTGGGATTTCCTGGGGCTTCTCTTAGATAGTGTGACTCATAAAGCACCTCACTATCTCAGTGCAGAAATCACAACACACATAGAGGGTCCACAGAATTATTAAAAGTATTTGTACTACATTATTGCTAGGAATCCACTCCGATTTAATTCATTTTTCACAGTACTGGCAGACTAGTTTTGACAGTGAATGTCAGCGCTCAAAAGGTAGGACAGGCACATTGTAGATGATGATGCAAGAGGTGGCACAGCCAAAAGCCAACCCAGTACAACGATTCCTACAACATTTTATTCTACAGACTAAGTTGTCCCATTAGTATTATCTATTTTCTTTTTTTATCAAAGGCTTCCTTTGGTAACTAGCAACTTAGCAGAGAACTCAGTTCAAAACAGTTTTAAGGAACTAAAAGAACACAGCCCTATTGATATTGTGATAATAATTCAATCTCAGTGCAGGCAACATTCACAGGCAGCTCTTTTGCCCATTCTTTTCAATACTCTTACGTACTTAGTCTACTACTTTTTCTATGCTTACCATGTTTGGGGATTTTGTTTGGTTTTAATACTGAGGTGATCACATTAGAGGGATTGGGCATTACTGCAGTTTAATATACCAATGCTGAGCTTCTGTTGATCATACTGGACTACTTTCACAGAGGTAAGTGGACAAAGTTTCCAACCATTTTCAAATCCAGCAGGTGTCTGACTGTATTTTCATATTTTGATAAATTATTGCAGAGGATAAAACCAGAAACAAGAGCATTTATTTTCCAGTCCAGTTTAGAGAGTTTACTTTATGCACAGAGTAGGCAACAAAGCCAAAAGCTCATCAGTCTGTTGAATGGCACCATGGAGCCAACACAGGCTGTCTCAACCTAAATTTGAATTTCTGTTATGTCAAGTCATGTTAAGTCCTACTATGCTGCACAACATCAGCTCAAAGCAGAACATGGTGCAACCTGACATGGTGAAAAACTACCACACAAATCTGATCTGATGTGGCAGATGATACATGAAACACACGTCAGTTTCAAAAAGAAATGCAGTAGCACACTGACCCTCTAGAAGTGTCCCCATAGAGAGAGAAAATATTAGGTGATCTTTCATTGTCTCTCTGGCAATACGTTATGTCTCTTTACACCTTAATTGAAGAACTGTCAAGGAACCCATTGCTGAATGGTCTCATTGACAACAGCAAAGACTGATGGGCAGATGTCTGGGAGCCTCAGTCAAGTGCTCTGTTACAGGCATAAGCACATGAATATGACTTGGAAAGACTCAGTCCAAAACTTTTGATTCTGTATTGAGGATATGGAGAGTTAAATCCCTCCCAACACTTCAGAATACTTTCAAAGCTGCTCTTATCACAGTAATTATTGCTCTCCAGAGACCAAACAAACCTAACTACTACAGAAAAATCAGGTACCATCCAAGTTTTTCCTAATACTCTATAAAAATCGATAAATACGATAAATACAAAAATACGAGAGTTTAACATACATGCCATGCTCCTCATAAATACATTCACACGCACATGTGCGTTCACATAAATCAAACACTGCTCAAACACACTTTAAGACAACATCTATGTGGCTACATAAGTTCAACAGAATTCAAAACTAACCAAAAAAATGAAAATCAAAAGAATTAGTTCTATTTGGAACCACTGGAAACAAAAGCCTTTTTAAAATGCTTGTTAAAAATTAGAAAACAAAAGGCATAAAATAAACAATCCTTTGTAGTCAACACTTTTTGCTAATGTTTAGTCAATACTAATCATTGATTCAGACAATTTAAATTTAAATGTGTAAACTGGAAGCAAAAACTTGAAATCATACAAAGAAAAAAAACAAAAGAAAATGCTCTAAGTAGCAAATATTGCAAACTGGGCAAAAATATGGACAAATCTGTAGAAAAGGAAGAGCATTTAGGTTTAACACCATCACTTATAAATACTTCAAATTATATTTCTGCATAACAATTTGAAGAGTAATATTGACATTTAAAAAAAAAGGGAAAAACAAAATCTTGATGGACAAATCTCACTGAACCAAGTCCTCTAAAAATCTTATCAATTGTGTTGTGTCTCTAAGGCTGAAGATTACCTCTATTTTATTAGTAGCATAGAACATGCAAAACATAGTAAGGCTGTAGGGCTTGATATATTGAAAGGGCTCTTCAAGACATACAAGGGTTAAAAGGAAACAAGCAAGGAAAAATATGTCAAATGTTGGTGAAGTTTGCACTAAGTGCCTGTTTAATATAAAGATCATTGTGCTTACTGAAGTCCTGCAGTAATGAAACACAACGTTCTTGCCTGTCAATGAACAGAAAATGAGGGAGAAATAATTCCAGAGATAGAAGTAAACATTTTCCATTTAGCTTTCAATTTAAGGTATTTAAAAACACAAAAAAGCTCTAGAGATACAATGAGATGTCCACCTGCAAAACATCACTAATCATTTCTGCTGTTCTGGGGAGGTCAAAAAAAAAAAAATAAAAAGAAAGCATCTGCATGTTAAGTAAATTTGGCCCTTTTCTAGTGTTTTCACAAAGAGAGAAAGAGATGTCCAAGAGGAATAATATTTACCTCTAAAGATGAAATACTACATCTATCGAAATACATCATTGAATACACTGACAAAACAGATACAAAATGTCCCAAGATAAATTAAAAAGTAAATAAAATAGAAGCAGTTTTATATTTTGAATTCATGATCAAGGTATTAAATTATTTTCTTCCATGGACCAAACAGACCCAATTGACCTAAGTGTTTATCAGCAGCTGCTCTATCTTGGCACAACAAAACAAGCACTTCTGGAGTTCCACCTTCTTTGCTAATGTCTGTATTCCTGGTGAACAGGAATTACTAAGAGAAACTATTTCTCACTTTTGTGAAAGAAATTTTTAACAATATTCAGGACATTTTGCGGCTTAGAAATTACCCAGATCTCAATCATTCTGCAATACATGGTAGCTGTTTTCTCATCAGCCCTAACTTGAAGGAAACTATTACTGGATGTAGAAACCTGTCCCACACAAATACCCAAACGCAGCCACAGTTGCCACTGTGAAACTGAAGAGCAGACCAGATGAATTTGTGTTTTCAGTTTGCACCAAATCCATGTAATTCATAATGATCTGTGACAGAGGAGAAAAGAGCTGTGAGAAACACACCATTTTTTACCAAGATCTAGAGTAATTTTTCCATGCTTGCTACCACTTTGGTCTCCCAGCACTCCTTTAGGAGCCTTCTGATACTGCTGAAAACCACACCTGTCCCAACACCAAACCTTTGCAGCATGAAGCAGAGTGCTGTCATCAGTGGCATCTCACCTTTCATTTCTAAGGGACCAATGAATCCCCCAATATCCAGACACAACGTGGTTCAAAAAATTCCACTAAATTCCTTCAGAGTGCTATGAAACAATTCCTACCCTGATACACTCTTAAAATTCACAGACACAAAAAATAATAACCCTGTTCTGCTGCCCCTTCTTCCCCCCCTTTCACTGAGAATTGTTTTCCATTAAAAAAAAAATAAATCTTCCATCATGAGAAGAAAATATAAAGATTAATTAAACATTTGCTATCTATACATGTCCTGCTCTCAAAAGAAAACAGTCAATTTTATGCAGGAAACCTTTCTGTGTAAACATATTAAACTTTCAATCATCAGTATACAAGGACATTGGGAAAAAAATGGGTATTATCTTTGGCAAAATTACCTTCCGATCATAATGTCTGCCATATAAGCATCTGGGTACAATGAAACAAAGACCAACAGAACAGGAACTCAAAATTAATACAGTATAATAGGCCTGAGATTCTCCAATTATTGCCCTTTTAATACACACCAGATAGCAGAAACACATTCTCAATTATCAAAATGTCTCAGGGAGTGGGAACTAGCAGAGAAAGCTTCACTCTGCTGTATTACACTTATATCTCTCCAGGGCTCTGCACCTCTTGTCAACTGCCTTAATAGTGATATCAAACACTACACATGACAGAAAGAAAATTGTGGAGGACTTCACTATCATTTGTTTTAAACTTCCAACAGCGAACAAAACTGTTTAAACAGGAAGACCGGCACAGCAAGGCAATATCTCTTCATGGTCACCTGAGCACTCATTCTTCTAACATATGGACATTCAGGTTGAAGTCCTTCAAAGTGTAATTAAATTCACACTGAACTATTCTACTACTTCACAAATTCAAACATCTTAACATCACATGTAATTTTTATCTTTTAATTTAGCATATAAGACATGTTAATTTTCTTTTAGAAGTTGAATTTCCCCTTGAGACAAGTCCTTCAGTTAATTTTACTTCAGTATCATGTAAGTTACAACATATTTTACCTTGCCTATCATCAGGATTTACAGCCAACCACTTCCAATATTTATCATCTTGTCTGACTTTAATTATAATAAGCATGTAGCTAACTTCCAATACCACAGCTACCAGGCTAAGTTCTTGGAAGCTCTCAGCAAAGACAAGCATGAATGCTAACTAAAGTAACATGGACTTCCTTGCCCTTCCCATTTTAGGTCATGTGCTAACAGCCAAGTGTTGACTAGGAGACGTCAGGGAGAAGACACTTTGTACACCCAGTGTATGTTGCAGACAACATTACCAGGGTTGTCTTACCTGGGGAGCCCCTGACAACAGAGTGCTGGCCATACACTGTGTTGTATCATGGAAACAGTAGATTTTTCCATTTGTTGTACCAGAGAAAGAGAAGGAAGAGCAAGAATAGAAGAAAACATCATCAGGTACTCGACTCACAGTAGATAAACACACGAACTCCTCTGGGTTTGCTAAATACTTGATGTTCACGAATCAACATCACATTATCTACACAGCCTGACCCTGCCCAAAAACTCACTCTTCAGGATGGATCAAATACAACAAATGAAATCTGAAAAGCAAAATAGTAAAGGAAGCTACCAGGGCTACCTGTAAACAAAGCTGTAACTTAAAAACCTTTATAGCTCTAACAACAGGCACTACTCAGTATCAGGGAGTGCTATGTTGGTTGTTTAATACGTGCACTTGCAAAGATGATATATGTAGCTCAAAAAGGAACTAGCATAAGTAATCAGGTACAAGGCGTGTTCCTTAAAGCCTAAATGCCACACATAAGTTCCTACCCTCTGACTTCGCAAAACTGACTTATTTGGGAGCCTGAAATCCAAATTTGTAAAAAGAAAACCCGGAAAACAAAACCCAAAACACAACACACAAAAAAACCTCAAAACCAAACCAACAAACAAACAAAAAAGCCCAAAAGAAACCCAAAACATCAAGAAATTTACTTTTTTTTCCCCAGAACGATCACCTTTTTTCATGTGTCTAATTGCTACCAAACTACACACATATTCCCACAAGCTTTTTGTATTTATGCTACTACCTCTGTATTTAAAGCTTAATTTCTAATTAAAGATTCCAGGTGACTGACACTGATCAATACAAGCACGAACTGGCTTTTCATTTACACATAGATAAACACATGAGCAATAAGTAATGCAGATACATAAGGCACACTTATATGCAGCATGAAGACATCAATACAAACAAAAAGTGCACCCTTTGAAATAATCTGAGCACTTATATTAACAGGTGAAGTGTGCATATAGGTTTATCCCATTTTTCTCCTATCCCTGACTGCTCCTCCAACATTCCCAATTAGTCTCAGCAACAGGTGTCTGGCTGTGAGGACAGACTTGCAAAATAAACAGCACTCTCTCCAAAAGCTGGCTCTGCTTAGTTAGCTGCTGTGCCACAGCACAGGCAGCGGCTGTCCCTAATTGTGAGGACTGCAGGGAAAGGAAGACAAGCAGCTTCTGATTAGCCCCCTGATTAATGTTGCCCAAGTGACTCTGAAGATTTTCACATCACAAGGGAAAACTCACAAGCTGAAGGACAGCATCATAATACAGTCCAAGACACTTGCATTTCAGTGAAGCCTCGCAGGCAAGGTGTGATCACAAAGGGAGATAGGCACATCGTTCTGGAGGCTCTGACATGCAGCCTCAGCAACTAAAGTGAGATATAAGCCTCACTGCATAGCATGGCAGTAGTTATGGCTTCTTACCAATTATTTCTAATAGGGGTGGATCCATTTCCCCATTGCTGTGTGAAGCAAGTATAGAGACAAAGCCTGTACCTTAAATAGAAACACTAACAGCAAAGTGCAGGGCTGTCAGATGAACCACAAATGAACACAGAAGTCACTTCAAACTTAATAAATTCTAATCTAACTTCCTCACCCTTAATACAAGGAGAACTGTCAGTGACTACAGTGAGGTTTGTAGTTCGGAAAAAACTCCATTGGTTCAATAATACCTTGCCTCATTTAAGCCCTTTGGGTCAAGGTGTCAAAGAGAAGAGGAACAGCCTCCTCCAACAGGAATGCTAACAAATACAACTTCTACTGTGAAGCAATAATTAGAGTTTCTTTTCAAAACTGATGATAAATTTGGGCACATCACCTTTTCTCTAACAATTCAGACAAACTTTGTTTGAAATATATGAACAAGCAGATTTTAGGTCAGCTTCTGCTATTGACATTTTAATAAAAAACATTAGGGGCTGGACCATAAATTTTTAGTGGACCAAACACAGAAATGACATTAAAAGCAAATGAAACTGAGTCATCTCCCTGCCACTGAAACTCCAAATTCTTCTGCTTGGGAATTGAAGTTCAAAATCATAGAGAAGTATCTCACCAATTTCTGTGGTCTTTAAGGACTTTGGGCTTCATTTTATTTTAAACATAAGATATTTCATAAAACAGGTGAAGTTCTGTAAGAGACAGCCCGCTATGAGACAGGCTCCAGGCAGAGTCTGGTGTCTGACAACACAACTACAGCCTACACAGGATTTTCTAATGAAAAACATGCTTGTGGATGCATTTACATGTCTCACATAAATAAACTAGGCATTAACATCACACATTACCTCTCCTATACAATTACCACAGTAATTAACAGCAATAAACATTAAATGTTTAAAATACTTCTTTCAGATTATTATCATCAGTGTCTTTCCATTTTCTTTAAAATAAATAAATAAAGATATTTTCCCCTAACACAACATCTCTTTAACACATAAAGAATTAGCTAAATTGAAAGCAGCTATCCTCCCACCCAAGACATATGGGAAAACAAAGCTATTTGCATATATCCCCACAGGTCTCCTTGTGCTTGCCAATTTCCAGACTTTAAACCATTATTAAGGAAAACAACATTTAGCTGCTTATTTTTGTTAGTGTGTTCTGCTAAAGAGAACACTCAATATCGATTCCTCATAGCAGTATTTCAACCATGAGCATTTTTTTTTTCAGTTAGATGAGTAACATAAGAACAACATTCAGGAATATGTTGATCTAAACATCTCCAAAATCACTCACACTTACATGCAAAAACCACAGGTATTCTTATCTCTTCATTTTCTAATAAAACTATGACAAAAAAACCCCTCGTGTGTCTACAGATTCTGATGAAGCAATAATTGAAAAACAGCAATGACCACACATAAGAGGAAATTCAGCTAGGCTTTTTGTTTTCTAAGCAATCATTCAGAATCCCCAGATGGCTGTTCTGATGTTCTAACACTTTAACTTTCATCATTATTAAGAAACAAATATCTAATTAGCTATTGTTTTGCTAGATAGCAAGGGTAATATTTCTTCATACGTTACTATTAAAAACCTGCTATGAAAATGCAATTCTCTCCTGCAAAGGGTCAGAGCTCCTCAAATACTCCCCCTGCCCGAGGTGATTATTAGTTTTGTAAGGATTTTCCTTTCCCTAAGGTGGCACTGCCAGCCACTCTGCAGCAGAAGGGTCTCAAATTTGTCTGGTTTTACTATAAAGTGATTAATGGCCAAGAGCACAGCAGAATAAATTTAATGCAGCCCTAAGCAAAGGAAAAGTCTACCTTCAGAGGAACTTAGAATTGTGAACAAGAGAAAGGTAGATCTTGCAGTAACCATGAGTAAATGCAACTACTTTTGGCAGACCTTAAGACAGTACAATAACTACTGTAGAGCCAGGTTAAGAACTCTTTTAGAGATGGTTTATTCCATTCTAATCCATTATACAATATAAGAATAACAATGACTCTTCTTGACATCAGCTGAGGAACATGAACCACAGAAGGTTAATTAGCACACAAAAGGCATTAAACACTGGAACATTAGGAACAAAACCTTTCCTGAGCAAGAGCAGTCACTAGTCCTGTGACTCTGTGTCTGATGTTTGGATTACCTCACGTTTAACAATGTCTGATTAAAGCTTTTAGTGCCCTTGGATACTCTACAAGCCCCTTTTCTTTTGGAACATTCTGATGTCAAAACTGAGTGAGCACCTGCTGCTGCTGGGTTGATTCTTTGCTGTATAACAGTTTGTAATCAAGTTCACAGTGCAACCTTTTGCACATTAAGAATTTGGAGCTCTCTTGCATTGATCACCTATTTTTCTGTATGTATAAAAAAGGCTTGAGACCTCTGTCATCATAGATTGATTTGATATTGGTCAACAAGATCAGCATTAATGAGAACATAAGCAGACTGACAGAAGATCTCACACAGAGTGTAGTCAGAGATGCCGTATTTTTTCAACCAAGCAAAACTCACTGCAAACTGAACAACCCAGTTCTTGCACACATGCAGACAGGCCATCCTGCAAACAATTTCAGTTTGAGGTTATAGCCTTTACACTCCTCCTACTCAGCCTGGAGATGGAGCACTTAGTACACATGTTTTGCAGGACAGGAGCAGATACTGTGTCATGGGCTTCCTGGCACGGATGGTATCAGGCTCTGCAGCTTAAAATGCCTCATGTTGCTTTCTCACATCAGACACATGTATCTGCAGCAGGACTGAAACTCAGGAGTCAGTGTTTTAGGCAGGCTATAAATCCTCTAATTCCTTTCCTGAGATTGTTCATTTATATCTGGATTTCAAGGAGACCATTCACTCGTTTTAAGTTATAGTGGCACACCAGCTCTTGCATAATTAGGGAAAAAGAAGATAATAAACTTTTCATCTCTATTATTTAAACCAATCCAGATTCCTTAATTTAAACAAAAAAACCAGATCTCAATCTTAAAAACAAACTTTCTTCACTTCTTCCCCCCCAAAAATGAAGCTTTTAGCTAATTTTTACATTGTTAGTTTTTTTTTAAAATTAAGTGCTGGGTTAGTGAAATTAAACCCTTCCATCACCTTTACTATATGAGCTAAGCCCATAAAGAAAAGCAGATAAAACTCACTGATAACTTTGTTGTTTTACATCGTGTCACTTAAGTGTATTAAGTGTTTGGTTTTGGGGTTTTTTTTTTTCCCCAAGCACAGCATGTTATAAACCATCAAATGCCTTTCTGATGCATCTGTCTGAAGAGACCCTAAATGTCTAATTGTTCTGACATAAAAAAACACCACACATTCTATATTTCTATTACTACTAATTTATTGATTTTCTGTCTAAACCAGATCCAAAGGGAGCTGGCTAAAATAGAGGAATCCAAACAGGAAGAGGATGGTCTGACATTCTCCCAAAAAATACCTCCATCCCCCAGTCACATTACTGCCATCATACCAATGCCTCCCTGAAGCCTGTCTGTGGTGACTGGACTCACCAAACTCGCTTGTCTCTGGGGTTCCAGGCCCTTCTCCCACCTTGATTTGGAATTTTCTTCCTTTCTAATGATGTAATTAGGATTTGAGAGGAAAAAAACTCAAATACACATATCATCAGTACTCAGTCAACTCCACTAATTGGTCGATAATCCAGCATTTACAATGTCCCTCTTTCTTTGACTCCCACCCTTCCCACTGCAAGGCTGCCCATGTTAATCCCATTTTAAAACAGTAACATGTTGTTACACTTAATTACAGCTTGACAAGACTTATGTGGCTGCACAAGATGAGGGAGAATACAAGATATAAGGCACCATAAAGACTCCCATAGCTACTGTCTTCTACAGCAGAGACAGAGTATGTCACCAAATACTCCTTGCTAAACAGGGAGAGCACACTTCAGGCAGTCCAAACTGCACACCCCACCCCACCCCCTTTTTTTTTTTTATTTTTAAATAATTTGATGGACTCCTGTATGCTTCCATGCAAGGTAATCATAACAAAGCATCCTTAATGCAGAGCAACGGGGAAGATCTTCACTGAAAATTAAAGCACAGTGCTGTTCCTTCAGCCAACAAGATTTCTATTACACCACAAGCACCTGGTGGGGTATCCAGTTAGGTGTCAGTGCTCAAGCTGTGCCAGCTCATGAATACAATGCCAGAACTTGACCTTTAATTATTCTTTCACTGCAGGAGGGATTAGTATGCCTCTGACAAAAATAAATGAAAGACACATCCTTCCTGTAAAGATTGTGTCATTTGAAGGATAAAGGTGGTTACAAAGAAATGTTGGTTCTAGTTAATGGACTATTCCTTTCTTAACAAAGTTCCCTTGATACTATTATATGTCTTTTGGAAGACAAGATACATCTTAACTCCTGTTAATGGCAATGTCAAATATTAATACCAGTGGGCCCAAGAAAAATTACTTAGAAAATCATTGAAGAGCTGCATTAGGACAGATGAGATTTCTGGGTTGTGGTCTGTTATGCAAGGAAAGCCTTTTGTACTTCAGAGACCAGCTATTTCTTGGTCTTTAGATATAAACATAACAACCATTCTTCCATGACATAATTTCTATTTTCCTGATTCTGCATGGGTGGTTTGTGAAGAAGATACTTTGTTGCTGAGAGAAGCAAATGGTGGCCAGAGGCAAACCAGAGAAAGTCACAATGACATCAGAAATGAAATTCAAGCCAGCCATAATACATATCAACACTGAATTACTACCTTGAATTCCCTACCTTGTCTGCTATTTGACAGCTGAGGATTTATCCACCCAAAGAGAAGGTGCTGGGAATAGGCCGGGCAAAGCCATGGAGCAGATTATCTTGAGTGCCAACACGCAGTGCATGTAGAACAATGGAGCTGGACGTGCCCTCAAGTTTCATCAGGTTTAGACTCGATACTGGGAGAAACCTCTTCACCAAAAGGGTTGTCAATCCCTGGAATGGGCTGCCAAGGGAAAGGGTGGAGTTGGTGGAGTCACCACCCATGGAGGTATTTAAAAGACCTGTACTGTACACGTGGCACTGTGGGACATGGTTTAGTGGTGGACGTGGCATTGCTGGTTTAATGTTTGGACTTTTCCAATCTAAATGATTCACTGAAGTGGGAACTGTCAATAGCTCCTGACCCCATAACATCTTCCAAAATTATGAACTCAATTCCTGCCTCCAAATAGCGTTGCAGCAGCTATGTTTGCATTTAGTGCTCTCCCATCACAGGGAATAATCAATGAAATTACTGTGAGGAATGTCCCACTCAATTTTTGTCTCTTTCTTGAAGTCCTCTGCAATTCTCCTGTATGGTTTTATTATAAATAGTCTATTTGACTCTTGATTACTAAAGCAAGAGAGACAAAAGCAAAACATCCAGTATTAAAAAGGATCTCAGTAGGACTCAGTGTCCCCCAGTAGTAAGACTAATCCTATTTACTCAATTTGTACACAAAAAATAATGCATTATTTCCATTTAAACAAATGCTATAACAACATGATGAATGTTAAATCACTCTCCAATAGAACTCAGACATCCAGATTACATTACTAATGGGCTCTGATTCTGAATAATCCAAATTTTGAAGCCTTTTCCCCCTCTGCTTTTTGTTTAATTTTTACAGCCTAATGATGCATTTTCTCCTAAAATGATTGAATTAACTCTTAAAATAACTCCCAAAGCAACTGATCTAAACATTAACTACATCAAAAGGCAAACGTGGAAGGTACAAAAGACCTGCACAACCCAACTCAGTTAAGAGCAAAACTGCCACCCTTGCACATCTCTGGCTGGGAGGGGAAATTTATGAATCTATGGACAGCTAGTTAGATATTAAAAACAATTTGCACAGGGTGTTGAAGAAAGCTACCAAACCCACAGTTTAGCCATAAGAAAAATAAATAAGGCACAGTATCTAAATACAAGACATGCAAGAAGGAGGAGTGAGGTTCCTGTCTCAGTAAGGAAAAGACAAAGAAGAGGTGAGAAGCCATGTCAACTCTTAAATGGATTAAACAAACTATCTCTAACCAGGAAGGAAGCCAAGTAAGTCCAGCCCATAGTGTCATCCCTCACTAGGAGGGCAGGAAAGGACCAGAGGAAATATGGTATCTTGATTCTATATAAAAACTCGTATTTTTATTTACATACATATATATATATATACATAGATGTATATAAACATACACACTCCTTTACCACTCTCCTTGAAATCCATACATAAATATATATATACACACATGTGTGTGTGTTTATATACGTACATGCACAGACGAATTATCCCCCCTACTGCTTTCATGAAAGACAATAGACACTAGGAACTTCTTCAAGGGTCACTGCAAATTGAGATATGTGAATATATTTCCTCAGAATGATGTCACTGCCTGAAGCCTTGCATACATCCTCCAGGACAAATTTCTATCCTTCTGTTCAATTTCCAGCTGTACATTTATTGAATAATATCTAAACAGGTGTATAACCATTCAGTCTCTAATGAACGTGAACTAAAGAGATTGCCTTCTGGAATTAGTTCCTCAGATTCCCTGCTCAAGTACTCCAAATCATCCTTGCATTTCTCCATGTTGTTTTCACATGTCTGAACAAACAGTTTTGTTTTATGCCATGGCTTGAAAAGTCAATATATTCAAGCTACCATCAGTCAAGGAAAGAAAGTCAAGAACTTAGGACCTTCTGCAGATGACATCTACAATTTTCAAAGACCTCTCTGTTCAAAATTAATCAATTTACACCCAGTTCCAGGCTGCTGAACTCTGCACTTGCTTTGGACAGTGTGTGCTGTATTATGAAACATTCCTCTGTTTCAGAATACAAAGGGTGGCGGGGGTGGGGGGAGAGAACCACCAATAGCCACTAGTTTCTGCAAAGTTGTGCCTTCAGCCTGTTCACTAAAATGATACAATGAATTGAAAAAGAGACAGTAAAGAATGCTCAATGAGGGCTTTCAGGACTAGATTAATAATCACTTTTGAACAGATGACTGAGCTGAAAAATTTGTGGAAAACTGCTTCTAATAAAGCCTTTCATTTTATTTTTTTTCATGAACATCCTCCCAGATAGAGACATCTGAGTCTTTTAAAATAAAACTGATTTTAAAATAATGATTTTGAATACAGAATGCAAGCTTTCTATTTTGAAAGTGTCAGTCCATGGCAAATTGAGTTGTTCAAAAGTACTTGCATCTTCACTTTGCAAAACATTTTTCAAACTATTTGAAAGGTCAAAATTATTTCCTTAACTTGCCTTGAATTTATGAGCAAGACAAGAGGCCTGAAACTGCCCAGACTCTCTGTTCAGAGATCCCTCACTGGATTTTGCTATAACTGAACTTCCAGGTCAGTTATGACAGTGCATAGTCAGAATAACAGCTTTAAATTGTAAGATTATTTGTATATCTGATCAGGCAGTGCCCTGAAAGTATTTAATAGCTTTTACGGGAAACAACCTCTGACCACTGCTCCCATACCTTGTTAGGAATTATGTGGGGACTGGAAAGAGGGAAATCTTACTGCTGCTATTAGCACATGCACTCATATACCTTACAAATCAAAGTACTAAAAATAATGTATAAGTAATAATTTGAAGTGAAATTGACTTTCTTTAATTACATTTGCTGTTATATACTGTGATGCATTACTAAAGAAAATACTATCAGAAATGACAAAAATCCAAGCTAAATTTAAGTAGACCAATTACTTTAAGTGCTGTTACAGTCAGAAAAGTGATTCAAGGATAAGAATGGGAACACACAATGCTATTTCTTCAATAACTTCCAGATCAAATTCAGTGTACAAGTCAAAAGGTCAATTCTTTTCCACTAGTCCATGGCATCACAAACTCCCTGTTGGACTTGGAGAACTTGGCTGAGTTCTCTTTCCTGGCATTACCTGCAGCTGCAATGATGATCATACATTAAGTTATGAAACTCAAAATTTTTACAGGGAAGTCTTAATTTTTTCCAGGTAGATTTTCCAGTATCCAGTTATGTATGAATAACTAGATAGTGCAGAATTTGCATGGAATAAATACTCAGAGCATTCTGTTGCCGGTTGAGTGAAAAGGTTCTTAGCCACAGTCTGTTCCTTCCCTTTATCATCATACACAGCAGCACCAATGACAGAGATGTGCAAGGATTCCCTCCCTAAGTGACTGCTGTTGCAGATTGATGATCATAAAGGAATATTTCTTTGTAGCTGGCTCCTTAAATTCTATACATTTTACTATTCAACACTGCAATCTCACTTCAAGCTTCTCTGCAACTATTCCAGCTGGGATGCACCAACTTACTGAGAAAGGCAGGTATTTTTAATGACATATGCAAATTCAACCACACAGCACAAGCAGAAAAAGCTTAACACTTTCTGATAGTGTAAGGTTGCTAAACAGGCAGCTATCAATGCATGTGCAGTTGGTTCAATACCTCAAGTGCCAGATTCCCTGTATTTACATTAAACAAGGCATGGTCTGGAAAAGCCTGTTCAGAAATACAGCAGTCCTAGTGATGCAGAAGTGGTTGCCTGACAGCAGAAATCATGACACAGAAGATAACTTACATTAAACACACAAGCATGAAAGGAAATTTAAGCAGGTAAGTTGAAAGCTTATGTGCAAATGCACTACATTGCTTTTTTTTTTTTTTTCATGTGACAGTCAATTCTTCACATTACAAGTGATTTGCAGTAGACTGTGTAAATGCATGCACTTCTCAATTTTCATTACAATATTCCTTTGCAAATTAAATAAGAGCAGTGGCCTGCACAAAGGGACCTTGACAAAGGAGAGATCATTCCAGGATCAATAACAAGTTGTAAAGTTATTAATAGCATAATTCCTGTAACTTATAATCAAGGGTGAGAGCCCTTGAAAGGCAGGATTCAGCAATAGAACCACCACATAATTGCTGTGGGAAAGACAATTTTTAGTCATATTGAAAACTAAGTTCTTCCTACCCAGCAAGGTTGATCAAGAAGTGTTCAAAGTTAATGGCACATTAGTGGAAAAAATTATCTCTAATCCTAAGGAAAAAAAAATAGAAAATAATTTAGAAATCAATAAATTCTGGGTTTGGGATTTTTTCCCTTGTAGGAACAAAGTCTCATAGATTTGGAAAGTCAAAAATTTGTCAATGGTTTCTTCTGCAAAACTTTTATACAACACTTTTCTTCAACAGATGACACTCACTTATGGACAGCAAAAAATTGAGAATAAAATATTTTATCTAGGTTTCACAGGTCTAATACCATTTTCATTGACAAAGCAGATTCTTAAAAAAAACTCATTTAAAAAAAAATCTTTTGTCTTACAATTTTGTAATATGGATACGTAGACATGTGCGTAGGAAAGCAAAAGAACAATATAACTACAGAGACAAAGTGTTTTTCAACAGTAAGATTAAGCTTGTGAAAACATGGCTATTATTCACATTTCTTTTCAGAAACATGACTTAATATTCCTCATTGTTTTCATTTTCACATCCAACTTTCAAAACTCTTCTCAAATCCATGCTCTAACCATACATCTGTTCATTTGCTCACCCTAGAATCACAGTTTCAACTGTTTATTACACAACCTCATCTTACTGTGGGCAGCACACACTACTTATTAACTTAGTCCCTTTTAGAACTCGGTATGATTCTTTATCAAACTTGCCATGCTACCACTTTTTCTGTCAGAAAATTTGATTACTGATGCTTCTACATCCAGAAGGTCAGCAAAATAAAACATTAAACTTCCCAACAGGCCTTTACACACAGTTACAATATATGTAGAGGCACAAAAGATTCCTCTGTAGAGCAAAAACCAATTCAAAACACATCAGCACAGCTGAAGCTTTTTAGGATGCACAACAGATCTAAATTCTGTTGCAAGTTCTTTAACACGTGGGTAGACATAGTTCCACAGAGCAGCATCTGACAGCCA
Organism: Acropternis orthonyx; assembly: GCA_035583155.1. Taxonomy (NCBI): domain Eukaryota; kingdom Metazoa; phylum Chordata; class Aves; order Passeriformes; family Rhinocryptidae; genus Acropternis; species Acropternis orthonyx. The sequence goes on from JAWWEU010000160.1 coordinate 8,002,761, forward strand.
TTGACAAACTTGACAAAAATGAGTCAACTCATTTTTTTCCCCAGAAAATAAATGCCCAAAACCATGATTTAGCATGGGATTTTCATAAAAATGTTTAAAGTAAAATGATCCATTTAACATGACTCTGATCCCTCAGATCTTGCTGGAATTGCCTAACTTCTCACTGTACCACTTAATTCTGTTTCCTAAAGAATTTTAAAGAAATTTCAAACACTAGTTTGGTCACACTGGGAGGAAGGTTCTTCTTTCCATTTCACACATGGGAACGGGAAGCATAGAGGGGACAGAAAACCTTCTCAAGATGACATGGCAAAGACTAGCAGGAACAAAGAGAAGGCTCAGACTTTGTTATTCTGGCCCTGAGCTCCAACAACTCTACAACACATCAGCAAGAGAGGAGAGTTGTCTTATCTGAGCTATGATTTATTGAATTGCTGCAGTGCCAAGCCATCATTTTCATATCAGGCAGCAGTCTCAGCAGCAGAAAACTCCCATTGTGATCAGTGGAGAGTAGATTACTGTGCATCTTCTGAAATTACACACAAACCATAAATGAGAGAAGTGAACAAACAAGGTCTCAGTCATGAAAATGCATATCTACATGAACTCTTATCTTTTCTAACATAAGTACAGGAGAACCGTATGGACAACGTATCAACCAACCTTTTCTCTCTTGGTACTGCCTGGCAGGAGAACAGTGTACCATCGAGGGGAATTTCAGTGCTGCAACTATCACGTTTGAGGTCTTTGAAAGGTCACTTGTTCAGAACCAAGCCATTACCCATTGCTTGCTGTTACCTGTCTCTTCACCATGAGTGACAAAAGCTAAAAGCTGCTTTCACATTAGGTGGAATGCCACAGTTTGCACCCTGCTTCTACCACTTCCATTTAGCAAACTTTTCATTACAGCTTGCACATTTTTCCTTTGAAACCCCTCCATTTCTTGTCACCAACTTTAAGGCATTTTACTGGAAAGGACCACATTCTTTCTCTGAAGTTGAGCATACAGATTTTTATCTGTCACTTCAGTATAAAACAAGGCATGTTTTATAGTAAGCACAACAACATTAAGGGGCTTATTAGGTTGTTTAGTGACTACTCAGTACGTCTAATCTCCAAATTTTTCTTAATCCAGCCAGTACAGAAATTATAATCCATAGTGTATTTCTTATAAAGGACAAGTAATTAACTAAGTATTTTTCAGGTCCAATATAGCACAACATTACTATAATCATGAGATTTCTTTACATTGTGCAATGCTGTTTTATCTTCAGAAAACCTGATCATTTCCACATGGAGGACACCAAGGGATTGGGTGGTTTTTAGGTATCAGCAAATGGACAAATTAAAACACTACTCCAAGGAATACTGTAACTTTCAGAGGTCAGAGAGAGAAGGACCATTAATATTACAGAAAAACACAAAAGCCCAGTGCTGGAAAAGCTCTGTAATCCGAAACACGTGACCTCCCTCCTCACAGCCAGCAGTCAACTCCTGCACACTGAGCAGGGAAGTGCTGCTGGAGCTGCAGGAGCAGGGCTGTGTGGGAGCTCACCGCTGAGGGCAAGGGGCACGCCCCAGGAGCCAGCCCTCTGTTCCTGAGTCCAGCATGCCGTATCCTGGGAACTGGGTTATGTATCCTCCATTCACCGAAGCCTGCCCAGAGCTGGCAAGGTTCAGCTGGCTTCTTTAGGAAAACCCCTGCCACCAAATTCTTTTGAAAAAAATTATTCTAGTAGAGTTAGCATAAGATGGATGTCGCATCCAAAAGGAAGAGGAGAGGAAACAGCACATGGGCAGCTGCAAATGTGCACCACATTCTCCACTGGAAGGACCAGAATGTCTGTAGCCATCTTCCATAACCTTATTCTCTTACTGATACAGCCTGTGCTAAACAGAAAACATAAATTTGATCAAAATTCACATACTCTGTAAATTCACTTCAGGGTTCAGGATTTGGTACTGAGATGTTAAGCCTTCGCAAAACAAAACAAAAGGCAAAGAAACACAGAGGTATTACAGGAATAAGTGATACCATGTTCAGCAACAAAACTGGTAATTGTAGTTTGTACACAGAGCATCTGGGGTGTTTGTAAAGACATCCTTTTAAGATTTTCTTTTCCTTCATTTTTGAAATAACTGTTAGAATAATTCTGCCTCTTTAAACCCATTTCCCTGTAAAGATCAACTTTCTCATCAATACCAAAAGGTCACCAAAGGAACACCTACCATGTACCACCTTGCAGTTTCGGCTTTCAAAGTATTCACTGTTCAAGCGTTATGTAGAGCAGTAATTACATTGTAGTTTACTTGGGGGTTGTTAGATTTTTGAATCTACAGATTAAGTCTCCAAGCATCGTGGCAGTCTTTTCAAGCTTAAAATAATTCTATATCACTAAAATGATGTTCCAGCCTCAGTTGATTTCCTACTTAAAACCATCTTCATTTTTGTTTGGAATTTTTTGGCTTTTTTAAAAGCAAGACTAGCCCAAATTCAAAACAAAAGATGTTATTTCTCTCTGATTCACCACTGAAGATTTGATAATATATACAGAGAATGGAAATAAAGATTTATTTTGCAGTCGTTGAAGACTATGTATAAAATCTCAACTATATGCACAGACACACGTAAGATTATTTTTCTTACTGTGATTTAACCTTAAGTTTCCTTTCTTTGTATTCTGTTCATGGTAAGTCACCACATCAAAAGATTATGCATTACATTTTTTTAGCAACAGTATTTGCAGGGTTTTAAAACATACCACAGAAAATTTATTTTCCCCGCTTTCCATTTCTTTTCCCCATTACAGACCCAATATCCTAACTGAAGAGTGCTGAAAATACCACAAGTTAAACATATGGAACGGTGTTCATATCAGCTGAGGGGGAAGCAGGGGGAACATAAGCAAAAGTATACACAGAGTTCCCTTTCACTCTGAGAGCCTGGCACAATGAGAGATTTGTTTTTTCATTATTCTTTACACCCATTACAAGGTACCAAACTTGCTTGGGCAGAGACTACTTTTCCTCAAGTTTCAGCCCAAAGTAAAAGTTTTGCTGAAGAAACACATCAGATATAGTGAAAACGCTAAGACTACCTGTTGGTTTAATGCCAGGAAGTATAGCCCTGTGAAATTTAGTCCAAATGCAGAATAGTGTGAGGAAGCATGTGAAAAAAGAAATGGCAATAGTTATTGTGAAAATTAATTTTTAAAGAGAACAGTTCTCATCTTTGATAGAAAGTGTCTTCTGGAACGGGCAGAGGCCATGTTGAACTTCCTTGCATGCCTATGTGACCCCTGCAGATCAATGTCAACACTTCATTAATATTTTACTGAAAAAGTGAGATATGATTCAAACTTTGTCTGTCTTGGGAGGTGTTGCTAAGCAACTTTGCTCCTTGTCTGAGAACTACTTTTCACAGCAACCTTTCCTTCAAGCCAAAGACCTGTGTCCGCTTTCTCCTTTGTCAATGAAAAACCTGGCGAGTTATTTTCTACCCCTTATACATTTTCCTCTCCACCTCCTAGTTAAAAAGAAATTAATTTAATATGTCTGAAATGCTCTACTTTACTTACCATAGTCACTGTCATAGAACACTATGAATTTCTGCCACCGCAGCTCCGTGACCAGTTTGAGCATGACATCATTGAGGCGCACGGGCGGCCGGGCAGCCAGCGTGTACTCCTCCTCCTCCAGGCTGGGGTTCAGGTGACAGGCTGTGCGGGGGGAGCCGCCCGTGTTGCGCTGCACAAAAAGGTGTGGGATGTGCATGGCATCCGTCAGGGACTGCAGGGCGTTGGCCGAGGCACAGCCAGTGGACGTCACTAAGGCTAAGATCCCCAGGGTCATCAGGTCACAGGCTGGAGGAGACAAGAAATAGAGCTGGGTTTGAATAAGCTCAGCAATGACTTCGACAGCCTAGAAGCCCTTTTAGCCCTTTGCCAAGAAGGGAACAAGACAAGCTTTGCCCTTGCCATTAACACAGAGCTGAAAATATTTATATTACAATATCAGCTGAAGCCTTTCAGAATTAGATCCTGAACCTTTACAGGAAGAGACAATATCTGCAATCTGTACTGATATGCCAACGTTGAGGACAGATAATGTAGCTACTGTCAGTTCTGGAGACAGCAGCTGATGTGGATGGAGATTATGGCCCTTGCTTCAGGTTGTTGCTGGCAGAAGTAGGAACTGAACTCCCATCTTTTAAAATTCTTCCAGTGCTTTAACCCCTTGATCTTCATTAGGTACACTGGATGAAGATTTTGGACAATAAAGAAAAATTTACATTTCAAGGATTTGTGTTATACAGCAGAATTTTCAAGGGTTGGTTTTGTTTGTTTTTTTTTAATTGATGAAAAGACATTCACTGTGAGTCTCAGAGAAATGAACAAACAACAAAGGTATTTACTAGGATACAGGCAACTCATGAATGACTAAACAATTTTTAACAACATTGTAGCTGTCCTTAAAAATATCTGGAAAAGCACACACCACTTAATAATACAGCATATACGTTTGACCCCATCTGCTTTTGAGAATGAAGCATGAGGTGAGTCTGAAACACAGGCCATGCAGGCTGGGCAAAGCCCTAGGCAAACAGTTCTGCTGCTCAGGACACCCCACACAGCATGTTCTTCCCAGGGACTCCTCCAGGTAAGACAACCTGATACTCAGCTGCAGCTGGAAAATGCTTCCAGTCAAGGCCTCCAGGTATAACTCAGCAGCTACTTAGTCAGTGGTGATGCTAAGACTGTGTAGACTATAAAGCAGCCATCAATGCCAGTTTTTAGTAACCCTCTTGAGTAAGTGGCAGCAAAGTTGGCCCTGGGAGCTGAGCACAGTAAGCACTCATGGGTTAGGTGGTGGCAGCTCTGAGGGTCCCCCAGGTAACCTGCTGCCACACTGCTGCTGACCCTCCGCCTCTGATCTCTGGTGGAAATGGGCTGAGTTGAAAGTTAGGAAAGCAAACACAATCTATTAAAAGCATTCATTTTTCCTTCTCTAAACACTTTTACATATATCTCCACTTTTGGAGGTCAGAAAGTCAAAGGAACTGGACGGGTTATGAATAATTAATAATAATGAACAGTTAAGTAGCAATTAATATTAATTATGTGAAGGCTCAGTAATCAAATACATAAAACTGTTTCTAACACAACCAATGAATCACTTCATCAAGTATCTTCTTAGACCAGACAGAAAAGAGATATATTTCACTTTTATATAGGACAGCAGAAGGAAAATGTTTGATCTTCTCTGTGCACAGAATGTTCAACATGTATCCTGATGCAACAGAGAAAGATGAAGAGCTTTTAAAATTATTTCCTTGATGGTCTTTACAATAAACATATGTCAGCTGAATTATCTAAACTTATTCTGTGTTGATTATAGCTATATGAAATTGTTCTTTGTTTTTCCTGAGAGCTGACCTGATTTAACAGCGGGGAGGCATTATATTTGCCAAATGGGAGACCCAGGTTCGGGAACAGATTTGATTTCCCAGGCTTCTTGCCAGAGAAAACTGAACATGTCATACAGGTAATTTATTTAGTCACAGTAGGGGAGGGAACAGAGAAGTGGGAACAGAGAGAGAGAACAGCAGAGCTGAGCCATAAACCCCTGCAGAGATCACCAGCCAACAAGCTTTGCTGTCACCGAGGGTGAGAGAAGCAAGCCAAACGGGTTTGTAGCAGGAACAATTTACTTGCAAAGCAGACAGAAGGAAACAAAAAACAGAGTCCTTCTGATGGGAGGCTGCATTCAGACAGTCACTTATTTGTGCAATATAGAGCAGATCACCACTTGTTGAACAAGAAAAACCTTCATTCAATGGTTGATACTAATCAAAAGCTACTTGCTTATTAGCAGCAAAAAGACCAGAGAGATGACAGATCATGGCAAACGAGCCCCCTTATCTCCCAGCGCAGCCCACCAAACACAGCTGAAATATGTCAGCAAAGACCATTTCAGTTGCAGCATTTTCCCAGTGTTTTGTAGTTTGTGTCCATGGGTTAAAAATGAAGAATTAGTCAATATGCTTCCACACACACTGATATTTTGTCAATTGATTATGTTCTGCCTGAAAGCATATGCTACATAGTGTTTTCTCCACTCACCTCTCAGGCAATAAAAACTGGAATGACTAAAGAAAAAAGGCTTCATGTTTTCTGAATTGCTTTCTTTAGTCAAATCACAGAATGTGAAACAGAACGTGTCACTTCTAATAGAAGACTTTCATTACAGAAAAATACAATGGATTCCAAGAAGTTCAACCTCTGCACACTTATTGCTCTGAAGGGTGAGAATTAGCTTTGAGCACATAAAGAAGTATTACTTTTTACATGAGTAACACAATGGGGAGCAACTACATAACAGACTCCATTAAAAAAACTCAATAACTCTTTATACACCTCAAAATTCCTTAGCAAGAGAACATTCAAGGATTATACATTCTCAGAAGAAAACTTTGGTGAACACTTTCTTTTTTTTTTTTCTTATTTTAAGATTCCCCCACAGTCCTGCACATTCTTGCTCAGAAAACTACAAAAATATATGTAATTTTCTGGTTTACTTGACACTAGCTGTGGATTTGTAGCAATAATCAAACATCTCTATGTGGCTGAATAAATCACTAAGCCTGTACATCAGCTGCAGTTTGGAAGCACTCAAAAGAACCTTGAATTTTTGCATACATATCTCAATAACCCTGACCTTGAATTTCTTAAAGCTGAAATACAGAGCTTTGAAATGCTTTGGTCCATGTCAACCTACTAACACAAGGGAAAGGGGAATCAAAACACCTTGAGAACTTCAGTGATCTTTAACTACTTAGTTATGCTTGTAAGAACTTAATATTGTTATAACTAAAATGCTTTCATATGTATGTATCTTGTAGATATATTTCTTTAGATAGGTTTCAAGAAATAATGTTTTTTTAAGTATTTGCTCCACAGATAAAAAGACAGGAACATTCTAACAATCCTGCCTCCAGATTTGACTGCTATTTAAATAGTGATAGTTATTAGTTTACTGTACTGAACGTCTTCATTGCCATCAGGCTGCATTTTATGAAGATACCACCATCCTACAACCCATACAGTAAGAAATGTGCATTTCTAATATGATGAAAATATTAGCATCGTCATACCTAAAAAATAAATCTGCATTACTCCATTTGAGCAAGTTAAATGTGTCATGAGGCTTGCTCAGTGTTGGCCTCCATCAACAGACCATCACTCAATCTCAATTCTTGAATTTCACTGGAGTCTTACAAATCATTGATGAATCCAATTCTTACTTGTTTTTGTCAAGTATCTCTCCTACCTACTCTTGATAAGTCTGTTTTCAGAAAGTCCCCTTTCTACATCTGCTTTACATTTCATATCTTGAACTGTTATTTCCATTACAACATTTCACAAGACACTGTCTGCTTTCTTCTCCATCTTTTGCCCTGTTTTTTTTCCATTTAGCTTCTCTGTGTCATCTCTATCATTATTCTGGCAGAAGTAACACAGATTAATATATTTTGGGCATCTTCTAACATCCACTTGTCTAACTTGACTCTTACATCATAGCAATACATACTAAACTTTCCTCTCATTATGTGACCCACATCTCTACCTCCAGTCACATCTCATTAAACCACGCTAAAGCTTGGAAGAACAGCTATTGATTTTCACACTGTGCCTTATCCATATCACCATTTTCACCAGCAGGACTCTCCACAGTACAAGAGATGATGCAAGAATTTTACTTTGCTGCCATCATGCTTGAGGTCTTGCTTTTCTACCACTGCTCTGTTGTCCCGTCACCCTATTTCTGAAGACAGGTGCAGATGGCAAAGGCATTATTTGGCACCATCTTCATAGGGATATTTGCATTAAGAGCTTTAGCTCAGATCTCTCTGTAATTAAATCCCTCTCTCTCCAAGCCACAGGGAATTAAAATACTCCAAGAAAAACTGTTATCTTGGTCCTGGCAATGTGACAACATGACCGTCTCTCAGTCTTCCTTTCAGTGGTTTCCTATTATTCAGAAAAGGGTAGAAACTTGTTCCTTTTTCTCCTCCATTATCAAAAGACCAGCTGCCAGTCTAATTTCAGATCCAACAATATATCCACCTACTGGCATTACACTGTCTCTTCAAACTTCAACATCATTTTGTCTCTCATTTTGGGCATCACCACAGCTGGCCCTACCCACTCTGGACACCACCTGATATTTGATAAATCCTATCCAAATTTTTCAGGTGAATTTTTTGCTTCTTTTTCTGTTTGACAAAGCCTTAGGAGCTCTTTACTGCACTGCAAAGGGAGAGTCATCCTAATCACAAATAACTTGCATTTTAAAAAATGTCACTGCTTGAAAACTGAGAAGTCTTTCTGCTTGGAAAGATTTTCAAATGAAGGGAGATAACTTGAGATCTGCTGTAATATTCTGCAATGAAGTGATTAACAAAGTTGGCACTTAAGTGTCTGTAATTAGGTTTGAAAGCCACCTTCCTGCTGAGATGAGGGACTTCATGCTTGCCTCAGTACTACTGTCTCAGTCACTCTGACAGAAAACTAATTTTTCACATTTTTTAATCTTTGACAACCAGTAGGGAACAAATTTTATCATTAAAACATCAAAATGCAGAGTACATAGCAAATTCTGAGGGGGAGGGTGGAATCAAACTACTTTTGGGAACCTAAATCCTACTATTCCATGAGATTATCAATGCCTGTAATATTTTCTGCTGAGGGTGCACAGTTAGGGGATCTATGAACTGAACTAGCAAGCTGATGCAGAATATCATATGCTATACACAAATAAACTATTGTATTATTCATGTGTACAAAAATTAACCAGCAATTTTGTTCATTATCTGAATTATAGATAAACAGATACATATAAAATTGTGGGATGAAATACTAGAAGAGCAAAGAGTTACCAGATAAAAATATATCCGTTCAGAAAACTGATAAAACTGTATCTAGAGTTAAGATGTAAGGTCTGTGGGAAACACACCCATAGAGATCTTCTCAAATTTAATGGAAAAAGTCCTTCTAGGCGGTTGGTGGAAACACTGAAATGAGATAAGAAGGACAGGGATACCAGGAGAAAGACTTCAGCCACCAAGGAATGTTTCAAGATCAAAAGGATGATGATAAAATTCTTTCAGGTAAAGTCAAAATAAAATAGACCAGAGAACTACGCATTTTCACTCATACCTAAGCAACACCGAAATATTTCTGCTGTAGTACATGAGAAACTTCCACAGAGGCAGAGCACAAGCCCACAGCTAATTCAGTCACACAGAAAAATCAAAAAAGACTACTAGCCACTTACAGTTTTACTCTTTATGCCTCAAAAGGCCTTTAAATGCTTTTGTGCAAAACCAGTAGATGAGGCATAAAAAATTATAGAATAATCTCATTAATAGCACTAAAAATGGTTCTATTAAAATACTGATCTATATAAAGAATCACTCCTTTTATTGGTGTATTAAGAACAACATCAACATTCGTATTCTAAGCACTCATTGAACCTAAATGGGGTTTCCTGAAGAACGTTTTATTCCTTGCTCTACAGCTGTCTCTTACTCTTCACCTTGTTTCATTAACTGAGAAAGGCAATTCATAATGAATTTGTATCATTTACACTTAATGTTAAGCAGTTACTCTTCCTTTGGATACTCAACAATAAATGCATTTTATTTTGTTTCATTTCTGGAGGCTTCTACTTACCTTTATGATCTGTACTTTCACTATGTTTCCACAAATAACAAAAATTATTATTTTTATTATGAAAACCTTACACAAAGGTATAGTTACTTGTCACATAGTAACTGATAATACAGAGAAAAGGTCAGACAGCAAAAATATTTTATGTAGCATTTTCACTGCTGTTATCACCTTATCTGTAGTGAAGATGAATATTTCTTACTCCACCATCAAAACCAAATCCATCTTAAAACAAGAAACAAAATTCACAATTAGACAATTAATCCTCTGTGGTTTGAATTAAAAAAAGTAATATCAAACCAACAAAACCCCCTAGAGTACCTTGATTTAGATGTATTCATTTTTTTGGATATAACATTTGTGAACAAGGAATATTGCTCCCTTTCCTTTAAGCAATCCTTCTTCTGTAGCTGGGATCAGGATACATTCTTAGATCCTTCAGTCCTTGATGTGATTATTACGGAAGCTACAGCAGTCTGACAGTGCCTCACCGGAGCTTCTGATTGCAATTGTGTTCCCCTGCTTCCTTGCATTCAGAGCCCAAATGTGATGCCAAGTCTTCACCCAAGAAGTGAATTTCACATCATGAAAGCAGTCGGTGCATACAATAATACGTTGTGAAAAGGGCCTTGGAGAGCGTGTCACTACCCCAGCATTCAAGTCACAAATGCAACCACTGACAAATATTGCACTCTCTTGCAATAAATACTAATAAATAAACTGATAACCAGTCTGAGTATCAAAGAGGACAGAATATGCCTAGAGTTTTTCATGCAGATAACATTCTTGGAACCAGGTACCCAAGCCAAACACAAAGCAAACTACTGTTTGCCTCCTCAAAATCCCCAAGTTCACAAGTCTCACATCAAAGAAACCCGCCTTTATGTGTCCTTTCTCTGAAGCCATGAAACCCACACTGGGAAGAAGTCACAATAATCACTGTCGGGCTCTCTCCAGTTCCAAGCAGCCAAGAACACCTTCCCCTGCCAGTTTGCAAGTTCAGGGAGAGTTTCAAAATCCAACACACACAACATGGCCAGAGCATCTCTCAATAAGAGAGAGATACTTTCCCTTGCCTAAATATGTATGCTGTGTGGTCCTTAACAAGGGATTGGCAACAGCAGTAAAACTTTGGGTCACGGTTCCTAAGATCACATACTTAAAGCACCAAAGCTCAAATATGTGTAAGTCAAACTGTACAAGATCATTAACATCTATGCATGAATGAGACATTGCCAGCAAGGCAGAGGCCACCACCAACTTCATGAAAATTAGAGAAGTTCATTGCTGACCTGAAGCAGACTTGAATTTTTCATTTTAGTGCAGCTACAGAGGAAACACAGTACTTGTCAACAGTGGAATTGCCCTTGTGAGACCTCCATGGGGTTCTTTTGCCACTTGTGTCCTAATAACTACCAGCCAAAACCATTATGCTATGTAGTATACACTGAAAAACTTCATAATTGCAATTTCTGTTTGTGAATTCTTTCTTCATCCTTCCTTATGGTTTTTTTTTTCTTAGAAAACAAAGATAAGGGAATCTTAGGTGTTTTTTCTTAGCAACTGAATCTTAGCAACTGAAATAAGACTGGCAAGTCAGTTGATAAACACTTTCTTTTTCTTTTCCTTTTAGAAAAACTTCACATAAATATTCTGAGTGAAGTCTATAGCTAGACTCTTTAGCCTACAACTTTGGTACAATTCTCAGCAGGCCAGCTCAAAGCACTTCATGAAACAAAAACTAGATATGCATCATTGCTTCCATTTCTAAGATAATGATTATTATTTCAGCAGGCCATCACTATGAGGAAAAGACTTGAGAAAACCAGTACATAGATTACTGTGAACAGTTAAGAGTTCACATAATGACTATGACAGACTATCCCAGACAAAGCAGCACCAAAAAAACACCTCAAAAGCTAAGGAAAGCATGAGATTTTGAAATGATAAAAAAAGTTGCTATTAAAGATCCTCCCTCAATTTTTGGGCTGTCTTTTTATTCATTTTCCATTATGCAGCATCCTAAGCTAAACAAGGAGGAGGAATAGGGGAATTTTAAAAAAAAAAAAAAATTACAAAAAGGAATGGGTTTTTCTATGCACTTTTCCTACTTTTTTTCCCACTCCAGAAACATGCTAACTGTTGCTAGCAGAACAAAGTCACACTGGTGTTACTGCCTTCCTTGTGCTGCTTTGCCCTCACTGCCTGTTAACCTCTTCTGGGGTCAGCAGCTGGCTCCATCTCCTTTGGGTCACTGTTTAGGGCACCAACAGGGTGCCTCGTTACCACGCAATGACACTGGCTGCTTTGGAAAAGCAGTATTTAGATCTCCAGCTCCCTTTCAACTATATGCTGTATGACCTGATGTCTTGTGGGCCAATTCCCAGTGTGTATAAACTCTCAGAGCTACCCTGACATTACCAAAACCATCCTTTCCATCTAAATGTTTTCTCCATTACCCCTTTGGTTCAGCATTTTCAGTACACTGTCATTGTTGCCTTGCACACACAGACAAATTACTCTCAGAATGAAGGCTGCAAAATGTTTTTATAGGACCTATAGCAAACTCAAAATTGCATAAATCCTTTTGCTAGAACGCATATTGACTCCACCAACTGGAGGTTTAAAGCAATAGCCCCAGAAAGGGAAATCCAAAAGGCATTTCAGTGCATGGCAACATTCTTTGCATCAGTACTAAGCCACTAGCTGCCATCCTTGGAAAGTTAACCAGGAGCAGAAGAGGAGCAGTCTAGACCACTCTTCTGTTTGCATTTATGCAGATAAAGAAATTACTCCAAAATGGTAAGTAATGCACCACAGAGAAGGAAAACAGTGATTAAAAATTAGAGTTGTGGATTTCATTTAATTTATGGTAGCGTATTAATAACTCCCTTCACTCTTTGATGGTCAAAAACAAAACATGAAAGTCCTCCCACACCAAGCAGAAGTAAAACTGCTCTACTGGCAACACAGTTTAGTTTCCATACAACTGAGTAATGCCATCAAGTGGTCAACAAATGCACCAGTTGTTTTCCAAGTAAGGTTTTAGGGTTAATCCTCATTGAACACGCTGCATTTGGCATGAAAAAGCTACTACCATGAAATCAGCACAAGGCATACTCCACTGATAAAAGTGCATTAATTGAGAGCACTAGTGACAGATAAAAGATGGCCTTGTTTTTCCAAAGGACAGCTCTGATACTGATCTCTAGCTCATCCTAAGAAGGGTAACAGTCTCTGACACCACAAACAGCTTTGGAACTGCTTTAAAGTTGGTTTCTGCTATTGGCTTTGCAGTTGAGTGGATTTGGAAGACCACACCAGGAAACATTACAAAATGTAGGTATAAAAAAAATTTTTAAATTTCTTTGAAAACAATTTAGCAGTGCAGGTGGTTAAGGATGTGAAACATCCTGGAATTTAAACCTGTTTCTAGTTTTTCTGAATTAATAATAAAAAGGTCTTTAAAGTAGCTAAAGAGAACTTTGATGGTATAGAAATTCTGCAGAATAAGTGTATTTCTGTTTTCTCAACAAAATGTAATTCTATTAGTAAAGATTTTTCTCCCAGAATCGTAGCTTGGCATGGTGTCTGGAAATGTGAATAAGCATTTCTGGTAATTTTGAATAGTGCAGGGTTTTACAGAACTACACATTAATCACAATGGCATCAATACTACTTTAAGGCCCTAGGTGGAATTGAATCAGCTTTGACTTTTTTTTTTCTTTTCCCCCTTCAACACTTGTTCTGAGGCAGAATTAACTGCAAACCAACTCAATTATTCAAGGGACATAACTGCTTTTCTGAACACTGCATATTTGATCCCTGTCCTTTGCCAGTTCTTCCATAATTATGTTTTCTTTCGCCCTTCAGCACAGAATAAACTGCACTTTCTCACCCTCTGCTTCTTTTACCTGCCTTTCATGACAAATCATAATGATGCACAAGCATTTTGGACACCTTCATTAGCATTCTGCAGGGATGCTTGACTTTGCTGCCTCCTTTGGGACTATTGTACTTGCACACGCCGAGTATTATTTTAACGCCAGTGTAGCTGAGGCTCAGTTCCAGCATGCACAAAAGGAAAACACTCTGCTACCATTTACAAAAAGCAGTCAAACACAGTGGCTCTAGACGTGCCGATAAAACCTCCCAGCCCTTAGTTACTGAGGAACTCATTTGAATTCTGAGCAGTATTGACAACCAAGGACCACGTTAGCCCTGCCTGCCTGCCTAATTAGCAATAACGATACATAGGCACAAAAAGCGCCGAGACAAACTTCCACTGGCAGGGGGAAGGCTTAAAGTTCCTCTGCCTTGTATCAAGCCTTACGCTGAAAGCAGGAGGGATGAGCATCAGCCTAACCATCCTGACACAGCTCCTGAGCCAACCACCAGAGATTTCTCTGCTCTGTTGTTTCCCCAGCACGTGCCACTCGCTGCACACTCCCACTCACCCAGACATTTTAAGCAAACCAAAACACTGACGCATGATCTCTTTTCCATAACCAATCTGCCATTGTGCTCCCTAAACCGCCCACTTGAAAACAACAAAGTCAAATAACTGCAAACACGGCTCCAAAGAAGCATTTCATGTCCTCAGACTCAAGGGAAGACTCTGGCATATAGTAATGCTATCAGGGCCGCTGTGTTACAGGAAGCAAATTGTTACGAAGCTCAAGGTAAATTCACAAAAGCCACAATTGTCTCGTGCACAGACAGCAAATTCCATACTCCAACAACCAGTTCCAGAAATTCACAGTCCTAAAACTTACCCTTATTGTCCCATCTAGGAGCTTCCCTCTCCAATAGCTCTTATTTCTACCAGCAAAGTGGACAACAATATTACATGAGGCGGATGAGACACAAGAAATAATTCACTCAGTCAGGGAAGCCCACCCATGGAGAAGGAGCCAACTTATCTAAATAACATTCATTTATTTATGTCAACTGCTGAAAGACTTGCAATGTTTATGAATCTAGTTGTGACTCAGTACATATTTACAGCATATAGTTATTGACAAGCTTTAGGGGTTGGTCTATTGAAAGATCCCTGCAATGTACCGCATACTAACAATTGCATTCAAGGATTATTCAAAAACCCCAGCCTAGCAACAGTCTAAAGCTGCTCTGTCATTTTCTAAAATCAACTTTAAAAGGAACACTTTCTCCTTTCCTCACTCATGAAAGACATAGTGAATGCCAAAATCATTTTTGCTCAACACTAAGAAAATTTCCTGTCCTCACTCGGCACTAGTATTCCTGACACAAAACCCACTTTGTTTGCAGACCTCTAACCCCCATGACCATCCAATGCTACAAGACTGCGTGGCATTAAAATAGTGCAAATCCTCATGCTCCAATTTTCCTTTTAGCAGTTTCCACAGAGTAACTTCAGACACCACACAACTTTAACACCTAATACAGCTACTTGAAATTATGGGAGTATTACTCTAAATTTCTCTCTCCCCTTCAGCTCCACCTGAGTCAAATGAGGGGAAAACACCAAAACTCACAAACTGTCAGAAGTTTTCATCTGAATACATGAAATTAGCCAGTTGTTCAAATACGTTTAACACCTGACAGTTCCCATTGTGAACCTGAGAGCACGTTTTCAAAAAGTCTCAACATTTACACACCTCTTCACCAGAGATTGCTTCAAGATCAGGCCTCTTCTTTTGACGCGCTTAAATGAGACCTGAACTCTTGAAAGTTGTTGCCGTTTTGGAACACAAACTTTTTTTTTTTTTAAACCATCTCAACCTCCATCTCTGGGGATGAACACATATTGTGCTGGTGTGTTGCATACAGAAATGTAATAAATAATATCCCTCCATCATGCTCAAACATCTATGCCAACAACAGCCTTTCATAAAGTTCTGTGTCAGCAACGTAAGTGATATCCAGGTTGAAAAGGTTCTTACAAAGACAACTTCCAGCTAAAGCACTCTTCCGCAAACAAACATCCTGCCAGACCATCCTGCCAAAGCTTCTTTGCCATTGTGAAGTCTTCAAAAGGCTAAGTGCCAAGCAACCATGCACAACCCTCCTTTAAACACTATAAAACTGAAGACAAACTTTGGAAAATCGGAGGAGAGGGAAAAGGGAAGAGAGAAAACCGTTTCCACCTAATGGGAAATCTCTCTCCCTCAGGCTCCCTCACCGTTTCTCTCCACCACCGCACACCGCCTCCCGGCCACTGGAGACCGAGACGCTGCCGGCCTGGAGAGAACTAGACCCGCTCTGTTAGGCGAGTTCACCTCATCCCTCTGGCTTCCCGTATTTCTGAGGGCCGGGGAGGCACGGCTGGGAAGGGGGCTCTGCACTGCCCTTGGCTTGGGGCTTGGCGTCCGCAGCGACACCGAACATCCCGGCTGCATTTCAAAGAACTTTTAAAGCTGTTAAGACCCCCTGCTGCTCAAGAGACAACATCGAGGAGCAGCAGAGACAGAGAGGAAAAAAAAAAAGACAAAAAATAACTCCTCCTCTCCCTCCCCCATATTGTGGTAAAAAAAAAGGTTACTTTTGTGGTGCTATTCTTTTCTCTGCTTCTAAAAATTACTCTTGGCATTTTCCCAATCTTTCCTTATTTTCTCTCTGTCTCTCTGCATCTCTTAGCATTTAATTAATTTTTTAAAAAAATCATTTTTTTTTAAATCAACAGATAACTTGGTTTGAGTTTTAACTTTGTTGGGGAAAATATTTTGAACCTGAGTTCTTTCTGCAAGAAAAAGCAGACTGTAACATGGTGACAACCAGGCTGGTCTCATTCCAGTACAAATGCAGAATACTTCTTTAATATCATATTATTAAAAACAGTTTTTAAAAAATGGCCTAATTACACCTTACACCTAAGGTTTCTCTCCACATGCAAGTCACTCCAGAAGAGACACCAATCCAGACTGGACTAATCCAGAAGAAATGGAGGACAACTTGAGTCCTGTGACATAATCTATACATAGATACCTTTTTACACTTCTGACTAGGTGCTACTTAGACTTTATTACTAATAAAGCTTAACTGGCTGTTACATTTTACATATGTGTTCATATAATCTCAGCATATAAAACCTCCAGGTAACTTTCTTTAGTCACAGACTAGAACCAAAA
Source organism: Acropternis orthonyx (assembly GCA_035583155.1). Classification (NCBI taxonomy): domain Eukaryota; kingdom Metazoa; phylum Chordata; class Aves; order Passeriformes; family Rhinocryptidae; genus Acropternis; species Acropternis orthonyx. Next base: position 8,019,601 of record JAWWEU010000160.1, read on the forward strand.
TAATTTTGTCCTTGTCCTCCTACCACTGCATTTGTCTCACTCCTACAGAAGGCCAGGAGAGCTAACAAAGCTGTGGTCAGAGGCACAGTTACCAAGGCATTATCACATGTGATGGGACAAGTGATGCTAGGTAAGGAATTTAATACTGCACCTTCCTGAATCTGTTTCTCCAGGGCATTGTAACAGCCGAAACCATTGCTTGCTTGGAGAATGAAACATAAATGGAAGAAAAACGCTGAAACTGACAGAATAAACCTCCTGCCAAAGAAGTTAGTGCCTAATTTCAAAGTGCACAGACTGGTGTAAGGAAAGGAAAAGATGCACCTCAAACATAGAAGCATAAAGAGCAGGATCTCACTTTCAAATAAAAATTCTTTTCTACCAGTTAAAAAAACAGTAAGTGACTTATTAGAAAAGTGAATTTCTAATCAGAAGTATCAGTACAAATTAGGATTTTTTTGTTTGTTTATTCCTAGGTCACCAGCTTCTCTCTAAGGGCATTCATTATTGGATCATACAGATTTTCTGAGAACATATGTTATAGTCCCATGCTCAAGTCACAAACCAAGTAAAAAAAATCAGAAGTCAAATGTTAGAAAGCCACAGCACCTACAGTCTTCTTGTGATTCTCATATTGTTCCAATCATTAGGGAATTTTACTTAGAGGAACATTCAAATTCTAGGACTGATAAAAATGAAGTTACAGCACGGTGACATAGGCAGCAAAGTGTCAGCTCTAGAGCGTGGACTTGCTGACAATAACTATGGCTAAGGTAGGCTTTTTTCAGTTGTCGTAAGATTATTATACTTTGCTTTCTTTTCTTTTTATTGCACATCATCTTTATAAAATCACTGTCTCCTCCAGAACACAGACTATGTACACCACCTAACTTGTCACTTTCTTTATACCATCTATTCTTCTCTCATAATCACTGAATGTTTTCATAAATTCAGCTGACTGTAAGGTGGGAGGCTGAGCAGAATCAAAATCCAGACCCAACAGTACGGTCATCTCTAAAATCTCATTTGTCTGACTGCTAATAACCTACACAACTGGGGGCATTTAAAGTTTCCCAAATATCTCCAAAAGTGAGGCACTGCCTTCTCTGGTTAACTCTCTAGACATGCCATGTCTGAAAGCTCTGACATTGTAGCCAGCTTCTGCAGACTCAGTGGTTATTGTGAGCTCTCCAAACTTGCCCATTTACTTCAGATAATGCTTTTCCTAAAGATCCAATTCCATGAGCATCAGGTCAGAAGATAATTTTTCATTCAAAGATCTCTAATGGTCTAAATGCATACCATAGATTTAGAAAACACATGGTCACTCACCCCTCCCCACATCGCCTAAGGTGAGTTCTACAGAGATCTTGAGCATTTATTACACACACAGAACTATGAACCACTTGTATTTTGAACCAGATTCATCCTAATAAATAACTTCTTTGAAATCAAATGAATATATTTCCTCACAGGCTGAAACTATTTTGTTCAACAAGGAAAACTGCCTCCTGGATACACGTCAGCTGATTTCTCAGGGGAACTTTTTGTCACAGAGACTCTCCATTTTCACATAGTAAGAATATTTTGATATAGTCCAAATCTACATCTTGAGACTGTCTGTCTGGCAGACAACAACCTTGCACATTTATTACTCTTGGAAACTCCACAGAGACCACTCTTATTTTTCATATATATTTAGACTGACAACTATTTCTCAGTTCTAGAAGAGAGCAGTGATTTTTTTTTTTTTTACTACAATAACAGGGTTCCTTAGCCACAGAGCCCAAGGCATAATACATTACTCTTGGCCATAGCTCCAATGGAAGGTGTTAAGGAAGCCCCAGCCTGAAACAAGCATAAAGTTTGAAGAAAATTTGGCTCCAACTTCTATACTTTACACATTATATCAAGGTGTAACAGAGCCATATATTAGATGCTCCTTTCTCATAGTCTGCTCCTGGTGCAGGGGGGCTGTCCCATACCAGACACAGCCTGGACAGCCTGGAGACCAAGGCTAACAGCCACTCTAAGCATTCACTGCTTTCTCTGTCCCCTGAACTAGAGCAAACTAAAAGACATTTCTGTAGAACGTTAACATAAAACAACATATTCTTTTCTCACTTAATATTTTCCCAGCCTCCTTGGTCCTCTGTGCGTGCAGGAGACTGCATTGTGCACTTGTTTATGGTGGGAAAGGGGGTTCTAAATTGAAGGAGTGCCTATCCTTTTCCCCTCAGATTAATGATACACTTGATTAACTGCACTGACCACAACTACTCGGGTAACTTTTAGGACTTAAGGGTCTTCAAACATTCAAGCTTGATGAAAACATTTTTGTGAGCAATGACATAATATATCAGCTAAACTGTCAGAAAGACTAAAAGACAAAGACTGTACACATTAGATAACACGATGTGCAGAGTCCTAATAAGAGTCTTCATCAGCTCCCTCTTGAGAACAACAACTGGATCATACCATAGGCAAAACATTTTTTTAACATCTGTTGATCATTTATGTTCAGTTTGGCAGCAGATTAGGAATTTGGTAGCACATAAATTAGGCTGCCAGAAAAAACAATTATTTTCAACAAGTCTGAAGATTTCAACTGACCACCCAGATCCCTTGTGATATGGAAAATCACACACAACTTGCATCATACCCATCTTTCCCCTGAAAAGGTGTACTCTGAATGAGACTGAACATCCCTGCTCAAGTAGGACCAGATGACTCACTGTTGTCCCTTCAATCCATTTTGTGATTCTGTGACTAATGTAATATTAGAATAATACTTCAGACACATGGACAACTGATAAGCTATTCATGTAGGTAATGTTAAATTTATAGACTAATATTAGAGCATATAGAAATGCATAATGAAAACAAAGGCAGTGTTTTCTACCAGTGCTTCCAGCTACTCTTGTCTCTGGTTTGCATAAACTGGAAGATAACTTGCGCATTGTGTGAATATACCCTTTTTATTATTCAGCACAAAATGCTCAGAACCCAACCAGCTGAACTGCACCAAGCCCCAGGAGCCAACACGGATTTCCAGTCAGGGACCTGGGGTACACACAGAGCCCCATATAAGACAAGCAGGTAAAAGGTCTCTTTGTGCCCCACAGGGAGCTAACTCACTAGAAAGCAAATACAGTCCAAAAAGAGTAAGTACTTTGTAGTGACAAGTTTCTTGCCCGCTGACCTTTGCTGAATTCATATAAATATAAAGCTGGACAAAGCAAAAGATCAATCACAATGAAGAACATATGAAGCTTTTTTAAAACAAAGATAAAACAATTTTTATTTTAAATCTAACATTGACTTTTCAATCTACGTAAGGCCTTTTTTCTCTTTTTTTTTTCTTTTTAATTTTACATCATAAATACTTGAAAAAAATATAAATGCATAATCTAATTTTGATTCTGAAACTGAAAACCAGCAGGGCCCATGTGAAGTACAATGCACCAGCCAGAACTTGCATTCTCAGCTGATTAATGTTATACTACATCTGAAATCTCTTTGGTACCTGTCCATCCTATCAGTCCACTCCCATGGAATACCAGTTGGCAGCACAAATAAAGAGTAACAGTAGTTCAGTGGCTCAGGTTCTCTCTGAAGGTGTCAAAGAAAAGAGTTTGTGCAAACAGGATGTTGATTTGCAGCACTGACTGTATATAGGTACATTGCAACACACTTCCATTGTTTCCAGAGTAAATCAGTATTGCTGAGCATCTCTCCAACTCACCTGTGCAAGCTTTCTCATAGGTGTGTTTGGCACAACACTATGGTGACTCAAATTATTTTTTCTAACAGATGTCTATAGCATCTGTTAAGGTAGCTACAAGGTAAATTGCTCGTGGGTCAATTTTTAACATGCCAACAGAGTAGACTAAATTCTGACACAAATCCCAGAACAGAGCACTTCGTGTTCCTTGTGGGCGGATGTTCAGGTTGACTGTGTCTCTGGGGTACCACTGACAGTCACAGGTTCTTGGTGTGTCAGCCAGGGGCCACTGCAGACCCTGACAACCCTCATCGAGACTTCTGGTCCCACTCCTATCACCACTGAGCTCTCCCATTGCTTCCTCCTTCCTCCATACTCAAGACAGGACTCAGGCTGAGCCCTCTGGTTCTGACCCACACGTAACAACACCCCTGAGCAGTCAGGAGAGCCTGTGGGTCTCAGCTACAGTTAAATAACCAGTGCCCTCCCCTAACACTTCATACAGCCCAGGGGCAACTTCATCCCACAAGACAGTCACTTTTCTCAAGGGTCTCAAAGTGAAACCGTTTGGCAACTGACTGGGCTCTGTAAGCTCCATTTGGGGTGAGCATCAGCTGGCAACTTCTTGCTTCAGTTCTTTGCTATGAAAAGTTTGACATCTCAAGGGCAAGTTATACAAAGCATCCAGCATAAAGCATTGCCTGGCTCGCTTTCTACACCTTGGGCACATGCCAGCTAAGATGGTGCCTGAATCTGCCGAACACAATTCCCAGCTTCCGTCACTCAGAAACCCTATCCAAAAAAGACTGGCTTTCTCCTTCAACAAGTATGCCAATGTTTGTTTAGAGTGCAGCGAGTGCCACAATAAGCACAACACTTTATGCCACTTACACAAATCAGGATAGACTAAACTTTTGTTATCTTCAGGGTCAATTGGATTTAGTTGGGAAACTTGATTTCTGATCTCTGTGCATTTGACAGGAAAAAAAAGGAGTCACATGGATAATTTATATAGATAAATGAATGATAGCAAGGTCTAATTTCATTTGTGTAGTCATTTGTTTCTATCTTTTATTTGTGCTCTTCCTGAAGTACTTACACAAAGCATGTGATTGCCTTCTGTTTGAGTGGTTAATACAGCATGAAGAGAAATCCATACTTGTCATGTCATTTCAGGCCCTACACAGCAGAATCACATGTTAAATTATTTTTGGCTACTGAAAGCAAAACAGTGCACATGCTATAAAAAAGCCAATGGCCAGAAATCTGAATTGTTATAAGCTATTTTTAATGTAAATAACTGTCCATGTATCTGTTGTGCAGTCCTGGATCAGCTGTCTTCTATTAAAAAGCATTATACAATGTTTTTACAGTCACCTGTCACAGTTCCATTGAAAAACAGGCTAAGGATGAAGGCTGAGACAAAACTTTTGGGGACATTTTGTGAACATTTGTTATCCCCCAGTTCTTCATCTGTCAGGGTTCAATTCTGTACTCCCTGTGTAAAGAAAAACCTGCACTGCAGGTAAACACAATATTGAATCTGTCAGATAGCTTGGTTTGTCTAGGCCACTGTCCTTTCCATATCTGCCACCAATATCACATCAGTCTCACTTAAGCTTGTAAAATCTTTTGCAGCCATGTACAAAACCAAACTCCCATAAAAGAATATTCTTAAGACTATTGTCATATTCATAGGCTTTTGTGCTGAAGCATGAGGATTTAACCGCTTTATAATTTCTTAATCCTATCAAATATACTTGTGCATTTTCTAATTATCTGCATAGAGTCAAATCCTCACAAAAAAATTTAAAAATGGAAAAATCCTACTAAGATTCTATGCTTTCAATACATTAATTTTGCAAGTTCAGAAAATTCTTGCTGTTTTTAAGCCTTGACTCTGCCTTCTGTGGGGTTGAAATAAAGGCCCTCTTGCTCTCTCTTTTCATCACTATTTTCCCTCCTTCAATTATGAGGTTTTAGTTATTTTTTTTAATAACAGCTCCAATATTCCACTCTTTTCCACAGCTTTAATTGACCCTCACTTCCCTTTGAATGCTCAAGTCTGTGTCACATACATCTTCACAAAACACTGTCACCAGAAAGGAAGAAGGAAAAACATGACAGCTATAACATATTTACATTGATTTCTCTCCAGTGATTTGGCCCTTTCTTCCACAAACATCAAAAAAGCTGTGAAATTCCCCATGAGCACAACTTTGCAAGTTGCAGCAGCGAGTTCCACCTGCCATTACACTCCTCATTCACCTACTCTTGTTAGTGTCACTAAGTTTACTGCCTGCTCTAGTCTGGATGTGTGTCACACACATGTAATTGTTCTTCCTGACACCAGATTAGAGATGGGGACATTAAACACTGGTTATGGTACAGAATTTGTGCATTCCCAGCCCTAGGTTTTTGCTGCGCTAACCATTTACGTTCACGTATTTTCATAGACAACTCTGGAATTACATCTTCTCATCTCCATTCTCCCCTTCTCCAGAACTGCTTAGATACACTGCTAGTATCCGTGAGCGCTCACCAGAGGGTGTTTTTTTCCATATGGTAACCCATTGACCAATAATTGTATTGCCTGAACATTCTGAAAAGATGAGTGGATCTTAGAGCAAGTGTTTCCATCTCGGGTGAAGATGACATTGTCTTATTACCACGTGTTTAATTGGGCATTGCTTTGGGAAACTGTTGCAGCTTCAGAGAAAGCCACAAGCTGTCTCATAGGATCTCAAAGGTAGCAATCCTTTTTTAATGAAACGGCACTTGCAGCACTGAAGCAAAACATCTCGTACATCTTGCTCCAGTTCAGCGGAAAAATGAACAAAACCAAAAGAACAGAGAGTTGATTATAAAGCTACACCTACTTTTCCCAGGATTTAGTAGTACCAAATCTTGCCATCTCTGAAAAGACATGAAAAGCAGACTCAACATAAACCCACAAACAGACTTTACATTCTGTCTACACAACGCAGTTCACAGCTGCACCAGCTTCTGGTATGTGAGCTAGGTCATTCTGAAGTCACACATAAGGCTTTTCTGTGCTACAGTGCACTGAGCAGTGCAGACAAGCTCATAAATGGCACATCTCACAAATGCAAAGTAGGGCAGAAGGTCTGACGTACTGGTTTAAGTCTCGTGTTTCTGACGCAGTTGATGCAGTAGTTAATACTACATTGGTTTCATCCCACCAAAAATCTTGCCAAATATGATGGAATTCAAGATTCAGAGATGCAGAACCCATCCTAGAAGCCGACTTCATTTCCTGAGAGATACCACAAAAAGGAATCATTTGGTGTTGAACTGGATCTAGTTTGCTATTACCCTTGCTCTGGAATTCATGGGCTAAACACATGGGCTTAAAAATGCCTTTAAAGTATTAAAAACTCTGTACAGAACTTTTCAACAAGGTTTTCATCCCATTACATTGCTGAAATGGAACAAATGTCCATGCAAGTCACATAAGATTTACCACTTTAAAGTGGAAATGAGGGTTCCTTCTCACAGCTGAGATGTAAGAAATTACCACGTTGTTGTTTATTGTCCGCAGAGTCCTTATGCTTCATTTCTTTTACCGTCATAAGACACTTTAAATGGAAATGAAATTTAGGAGGGACAGATAACCCTTTTAACACAGTGAGTGATTTATTATACCATCATGAACTTTTACAGTGCTGTTACTGGTTTTGCAAGAAGCTTTATCTTATATTTCACTTGCATCATGACTGCACCAAGTTTTCAATTCAGAGTATTTGTTGTAGTTCAATAAAACATGTGCAGATACATGCACATCACATACTTTAGTATTTTAACCCAATGCACTAGTGAAGAACACAAACTACTTAAACTGCACTTTTAAGAATAAACTTCAAGGAGATTAAAAAAAAAAAAAATCAAAGTGTCTTTTCTGAATCAAAGAGCAGAATCATGGTCAGAATTTTCATTTACTACCTCCATAACCATCAGTTAGAATCACTGGACTCATGTACACCACCAGATAAAACAACAAGCAAATAATGGAAATAGCGCCTTGCTGCAGCATCAAGTGTTCCTTTGAAGCAGAGCACCTCCGAGCGCAGTGCTGATTTGGCTGTTTGATCTAACAGTTACAGCTTGCAATAAAGTATTCACTTACCCCTGACAAAACACTCTTCTTTTGCTACATCTTTGCTGGACTGTCATAATGCCCTCTCCATTTCAGCACCTCTGAGATCACAGAATAGAAATTCAGGTCTAATTTATCATACAGCAATGAAGACAGATCTACTATTCAGAGCTGGAATAGGAGACACTGGACTGGAATAAAACCATGAAATTATTACTATTAAAATATTTGTGTGTGTGTGTGTATATGTACATTTTAAGTCAACTGACTTACAAAATGCTCTTCTATGACCTTCAATAATTGACTTACTCTTTTTGGGCTGTGCATTCAGCCACAGTCCAGCTACAAACATCAAAGAAACAGTGGCACTGTCAACAATTACAGACAGAGAAACTAACTCCAATGAGCTCTGCTGCTTCCTCTTTGACAGAGAGAAAATATCACATCTAAATGGCACCACTTTTAAACTATTTTATAATTAGAAAAATAAAGCAATAGCTGCCACTTAGGCCTTATGGCTAAAGACTAAGAGACATGCATTACACACATTCAGTGAACACAATTGACTACACTGACAGCGAATAAGAAGCCACCTAGCCCAATACTACCTTCCTTTTTGTTTTCCCTTTGTAAATAAGGAACACATAGCAGCTGATGCTTACAGAAAGACCCTATGAAGCAGAGCAAGTACTGTGTGATCCTCCTGTCTGTATACTGGCAGCAGTTGCAGTAGCTTAAGAGAATTAACCTGAGTCAGACCTGGCTTGCAATCCACTTTTTTGGACTGTATGTAGCCTACAGAAGAATTACTCTTGATAAAAATTCTTGAATTTTAAGTCCTTTGTAACTTGTTTTCCTTCATACCATGTGGTAACAAGCTCCACCACTTAATTGTACTTTCCATGGAAAAGCACTTATTTTATAACTTCTATTTTTGTTGGACACCCCTTAGATCCCATATTACAAAATGCAGGTAATCCTTATTCCCTACTCTTATGACCATCTACATTTTTCTATACTACAATGATGCTAGTATCATATCTTTTCATGCAGCAATCCTAATCTATTGTGTTTCTCCTCCTGTACAAGCAGCTCAACACTTTTAACCATCTTCCTGTCCCTCTCCTAGATTTTATCTATTTGACTGTGACCTTTGTGAGAGGACCATCAGATCTGCACACAGAACTCAAGATACAGTAGTACACTTGAAAAATGAGGTTGATTTGTTCTCCATTCCCTTCCTAAGAATCCCTAAGATTCACTTGTCTTTTCTTACTGTCACCAAGCATTCAAGTAGTGGTTTTTGAGAAATACCCACAATAGGTGCAAGATCTCTTTCCTCAAAGGTTTTTAAATTTACTACTGTGTACGTGAGCACATACACATACTGTGCAAAAAAAAAAAAAAAAAAAAAAAAAAAAAAAACCACATGTAGCATATTGCAGCAGAAAATGTTTCTTGACAGCCCCACAATGCTAAGAAAACAAAATGCCCAGGAAAAAACAAACAATCTGTCATATCAGATCAAAATAACTCATGAACTATATGCATCTACCCATCGCTATGTCCATTACCCCAAAAATAATTATTATCTATAAAAGTGTAGAGTCTAAAGCATAGAGACACACTTGGTATTTGGACAGTGTCCAAAATTAAGTCAAACACAGTTGTGTCCTCATCAGCTAATAGGTAGATAACTATCAAATGCTCTTCCCATCACACACCATGTGCATTGCAGGTGGCTGTCACGTAGCCAGGAGTCTGTCATTGCTCTCAGACTGCTCAAACAGAAGCAGCACCTCCAACTCAGAGGCAGACAAGTTGCTTTGCCAGCTATTATAAAGTCTACACAGCATGGGGACTGGAGGACTAATGCCCAATCCACAGTACCCAATAATCACTTCTACTCTATGTAGCAGAAGAGATTTTGATGTTCAGGTCCTTCCAGGGCAATGTAAGGAGCAGCCGAGGGAAGGTTGTTGTGCAGACCTTCTAAGCCAGCAGAGTACAGGGCAGGAGGTGTGTGTGCACAAATCCATGCTCTGAATGCCAGAACACAAAATTCTTTTCTGCCATCTTCACGTGTATCTTTAATACATCTGTCTGTACCCATGTGTAGAACACATGACAACAGGGATGAACATGCCTAATAAGTCACTCGATAGATGCACCAGAAAGAGCAGGCATGAATGCATTTGTTAGGGCATGGCAAGAAAAATACCTTCTGTAGAAATGCAGAATAAAATTCTTTCAAACTCTAGTAACTGCAAATAAATATGACTACATTCCTTTAGAAAAATCTTTCTGTGCTACATTTAAATTCATACTTTTCAGAAAAACACTGTGAACATCTTTACCTTCCTCAGTGAAATCAAAGACCATATTATGAAGCACCAGAAGTTATTTCCTTGCCAGCTTTTCTATTTGTGTTTTCTGATTGTCTGGGTGCTTTTTCATTTGCACCCAATTGAGCACTGCTACATCACCAGCTCCTTTATATTGGCCTGCTCATCTGCTGCAATAACTATTTTGTTTTCCACTTGGTAATTCCATCTTCTAAGCATCTATCATCCTGTTTGGCTACTTTATTCAATTTTCTTAGTTGCCACTGCAAATTATTTGCACAAATGGAGAGTGATTTCTTTTTACATTAGCTCTCCTCAAGACTTGCTCCAGCAAAGCACTTGGCAGTGCTGGAGCAAATGGTAGAAGGGAATGGCACAAGCAGAGAAGGAACTACTGAACTTGAGTGATCAACAAGAACCACTCAGTGGCAAAAGTAATACTCGTTTTGCAAGGCACAGGAAACCAAGACAGCTTATCTTAGTCCTAATCATCTTGGAGACATATTTCCTTAAACTATTTTAAAATCTGTACATGCAAAATAAATCTTCCATTCTCCACAGTAAATTTAAAGGAGAAAAGAATAGTGAGATGCCTCATGTTGTTACAAATATATGAAAAATTACACTGCAGCAGCAAACAACAACATTGGAAAGATGCACAGTCCTAACAGGATCTAAAGAATGGGCTATGTATAATCTTGTCTTCAATTTTGCTCATCAATTGAAGCACTCCTATTAAATGGCCTTTATATGCTCCCTAATGCAAAAAATGGCAAGGAGTTAATTTAATCCTCAAAGCAGATACTATCAGAAGAAATCTGTCTTGTGCTGTAAACAGATAGTGGCAAAAAGCAGTTCAAATTCAAGAACAGAAAATTTCAGGTTTTCCCATAATATGAACTTCTTACACTTCCCTACATCTCTTTTGTTCACTTTCCAAGCAGTACAAAAATTTATACTCTAACAAACATAGCTGTAGGCCTGGCAGATAAAAAGCATCTCCAGCCAACCTTTTAGCCTTAACTATGTACCACCCCAGCTTCAAGGAGTTGAAAATGCTTTAATTTTTGAAACACCTCTACATTTGCTTCAGAAGCCTGAATTACTCTGCTTTAGGAGTTTAGAAGAGCCGAATTCTCACTCTGAGCACCTTGTTCTATATAAATATATGTTTAGTTTTTCCTTATTGAAATAGCATCTCAAAAGCATTCAGCTCAAGTCACTTGTTGCCCATCAGGGGTCAGCCCAATTCATATCACAGACAACTGATGATATCTCTGTATTTACTTGGACACTATTTCAAAAAGGGTAAGACAGCAAGAAGAATGAGAACAGCCTTTGTCTTTCAGGGGCTTTATTTGTCAGAGATATCAACAGCAGGCTGAGGCTCTGTTGCTCACGGCATTACAGACACAACTGCTGGAAAAAGCAGGACCTGGAGGAGCAATAGGCAGAAAGAGACAGGCTGAATGATGGCTACTACCCAGGGAGGGATGAAAACTGCAGAGGTGATGCCCAAAAGACACAGGGCTCACACAGGTTCCAAATGCTGTGCAATAAAACACACTCCTTCTCACCGCCTCATCCAGGAAAACACACAGCTACATTTTCAACTAATTCAATATATGTCTTTGGACATATGTAGCAGTCTGTCTCATTTCAATAGTTTGAAGGTTTATTCATAAAATCATTCATTTTTAAGTCTTGATGATGTTAATCCTAGTCCATCGTTTCCCACTTTTGCAAGCAAGGTTTTCCAGGGGAGGGACAGGATATTGGAAATTTCACAGATGGCAGCACAGCAAATGTCACTACACCTCATTTCTCCACCTTTTCTGAAAGGTTCAGCTGTCCCCCAGGGCCCCCCAAGAGCCTGGGAACAAGCTGACCAAACATTATCCATACAAGGTTTTTCCTAATTCAGGGAAATGGTATGGAAGTAACAGCAACAATTACAAGACGAATGCACTGTTAAGTGGCCTACAATGAACATGAGTGGAATTATAGAATAAATTAGAATGGAATTACAAGAAACACTTTGAAAACCAGCTTAAACTAGTTTGGCTTGAAAAACGTTATATCTCAGCATTGAAAAAGTTAGCAATATTTTGAATAAGTCTTGCATGAATAATATTTTAGATATATTTTAACATTTTTTTCATGATTATGCATCATGAGCAATATTTAATAACACAAATTATATACTAAAGATTATGGCTTTAAAATACATATAATAAAGTTGGGAGCATGTTGGTCTTTCCACCGTCCCCAAAAAAGTCATTATCCTTCTGCTGCTGGGCATAGCAGCATATTTAAAACCAAAATACTAAAATAAGAATGTCATATATCTTGCAGAATTAGTCTTGATTCTGTCTTTTCAGCTGCAACACTCCACTGCCTATAGCAAAGCAGAAATCATCTTATGATCAAATCCATAAATGAATATCTGTGCAAATAAAAGCTTAGAGCAACATATCCAAAAATTTGTAGCTTTAGGTGTGCACTTAGAGCACCTGTAAAAAGCAGGTGATATTCAGGCAAGAGGTCATCCGCACATTTTTAAAAGAAGATTTTTCCACACAAAGTGAAAGCGACAGGCTAAGGGGCAGGTGCACTAAAAGGCTCTGGACATCTTCCCAGCTCACTGCAGCTCCCAAACATCCCCAGAGGAATCCTGTAGGCAGAAGCAGCTACCCCAGCCCACCACATGCAACCCAAGGGCTAGGCAGGGCTGTTAGCAGTGCAGAGGTGGCACAAGCACACACCTCTTCCTGCAGTCCATGGTCACAGCGCAGTTCTGTCCACCCCTTTCCATCCGTCCTGTGATAATTCGAGTGGATCTGAGGAAGGGGCACAGACCACTGTACTTAGCCTTTAAAATATAAAATACCTGACTAAAAAAATTTTTACAAATATACTTAGGTGGGGGGCATGAATCTCTGGCTGTTGTATGCAGATGGTCAGAGAAGATGGCTGGTGAGACTGTGATGATAAAATTACAAGATGATCATTGTATGTCCTTCCAGACTCCACAGTAACAATCTTGAACTCACTAACATTTACATATCCCAAAATAAGCTACATAAAATTTACCACCATGTCAATATGGCAGCTGCCACTGATCACTTGGAAAAATGTAATTGAGACAATAATAATATAAAAACAATGATAGTAAGACTTCACCCTTTAAAAACCTGATATCTTCATTTCACTAGCTAGAAATTACTACAATAAATATAAAGTTTCATATTTTTAAGGCCAGAAGGTATCATTATAGCCATTTAGTCTGAGCTTCTGTACCATATTGCTGTGAAGTTATGAAATGACTCTCATATCAAGTCGAGAGCTTCTTGGATTCATCACATGCTTGACTTCACTGATACAACATTTTACCACACTTACTCTTTCAAAAAGTGTCTTTTGTTCCAGCCTCAATTTTTCCTAACTTCCATTTCTGTGTTTTGTAAAGGCTTTTTCTACAAGAGTATGAAGCAACTCACTACCAAAAATATTGCTTCAAAGACATGACAGAAAAATTATCAAACTTTTCTTTTCTGAACTAAGGGAACCTTTTATAAGTTCTTCGAGCAACAGAAACAGGTGTCAGATCAGCCTTGTATTTCTCTGCTCAACACAGTCACTTGCCCGTATCCTCTATAAAGCCCACACAACTGAGACACACTGTGTTTTAAGACTGCTTACAGTAACATACTGGTACTACTGCTACTACTGCTCAATATTCTGCTCTCATAGCTCCTATGAATCTGAAAGCTTGAATTTAGAAGTCACAGAAGGTAGTGACCCATATTGTTTACTAAATCACAATACACTCCCTGTGTTATGCAAGTATGATACACATCCTACCTTTCCTAGAAACATGAGGTCACAGCACTTAACATGATTGCAGGACAGAAAAGATCTTTACAGGAAAGCTAAATAACAGCCCAAGTTACAAATCTTCTACTTAACATATTTGTAGAAATTTCCCATATAACTCACCTGAAAAATAACTTCTTTTTACTCCATAGTGATGAAACCTCCTCTTTAGTCCGATATTAAAAATTATTCATGTTCAAAGAAGCATCAGTTGATTGGTATCTTCTCAAAACAAAAATCCTAAGCAGGGTGTTAGGTACAGGTACACATCTGAATTATTGAAAACAGAAGCCACCATTTTCCCAGTGTATGTATGGATTTACACATATGAAGACTTCAAACATGGATTTGCTTCATCTTTTGGTAACACCAGCATCCATCAGCTAGAGGGAAACTATGCAGAGAGACAGAAATGCCAAACTCACTTTGCCCAGAGTTCAGAAGGGATGTGAATAGAAATTCTAATTTATAGGATGATCAAAGACCTCCAAAACCTCAGAGGTAAGGTTATGTATTCCTCAAATCTATAGTCACAACTCAGCAGGTCTGCCTACACTAATTAGGATACAATGCAAGAAAAGGTCAACTTCATAAAATACCAAGAGAATTAATACACAGTGACCTTGCCATTTTCTTTTATGATTACATGTACACTGCCAAAGGAAGACTTCAGGAGCTGCATTTTATGCATATCCACGTTTGTCAAATATCTCTTTTAGAAAAAGTGTTAACCCCAAGATGCATCTATTCAGACAGAAAACTGAAGAGTTAACTTCTTTGTCAAAAAAGGCACGAGTGATTTTTTTTCTTCATTTTTGTTATTTTATTACTTGTGTCCTACTGACTCTGAATTTATCAATGTTATGCAACCATAACATTGAAAGGAATTCCAAGTGAACAGAAGCCTTTGCACTTTTATCCCTCAGAGTAACTATATAGCAGCCTACCGTGTCTGGGCTGGCTGAAACTTCCCTGCGTAGTTTGTGTTCCTGGGGCTACAGGGCCAGGCTGGCAAACTCCCTCATGCCCTTGGGAGCCCTCCAGGAACCCAAACACTGAGCCCTGGGGTCTCTCTGTGGCACCCACGGCTCATTCAGCTGCACAACACATCTCTCTCAGACAACAAGCAGGCCTACCCAAAACCCTCTGGGAGCAAACACTGTGCTGCTGGTCGATGCCAGGACAAGGCAATGATTCAGGGATGGGCCACAACGAGTCCTTGTATTGAACCATAAGTTGTCTTTATAAAATGGGAACGTCAAAACATTAATAATTAGAACGGAAGGCTGAATCCATTCCTCTCTCCCTTGGCGTGTGTTGAGGGTTTTGTTATTGGTCATGGGTTTTTTTGTTTTGTTTTAATAACAGTTTCCATGTTTCTATTTTCCTCACTCACAGGCTTCATAGTGACAAACTGTTTTAGGGAATTTGAAAAAATAAGTTTCACAAATGGCATTTTAGTCTTTGAAGTCCCACTTGCATGGATAGTATTAGTTTCTTCCTAAAATTTATCTCTGGTAAGTGATAAATCTAATAAGAACTCTTGGGCAAACTCTTTGGAGAGTATAACTACACCTCTCCTAGGGAGTGTGTTTTAGTGTTGTTGGGTGTGGTTTTTTTTTTTTTTTAAGGGATTTGATTGTCTTCATGCCTAACACAGAGAAGCCCCAAAGAAAAGCTTTTTCAATTTTCAATTAATTTCAGTTAATTAGAAAAGGAAAAATCTATTTCCTGAGTTTCATTGTTTTGTTCTGACTGTTCTGTTATGCATTATTCTTCCCTTTAGCCATGATAAAGATTACATTTTTCAACATCCATCTTCCTATTTTTAATCCACATTTCTAATAACTCTCAAAAGTCTTTTGCATTATTTAACTGTTTTCTTCCATACTGGAGATATTCATGGTTCAGCACCTCCACATAACTTAGTTTATATTCTTCTTTTTCTGTGCTATTAACAAATATATTAAACATTAGAACACACACAGTGTTGTTCCCCAGTTAGGCTTTTCCAAAAGCTCCAGCCTCATCCATTTAAGATTACTTTTCATTTACAGTCACCCTGCCAACCCCTAGATCATATGGCAGCATCTCCATCACAGTCAATTTCAATCAATTTTTTCAAGTAAGATTTCATGAAGCAGATTATCAAATGCTTTCCTTAAGTCCAAATCCATTATATTTACTGCATTCCCTTCATTCACCAGATTTGTAATTCCATCAGAAAGGTAATCAAGTTTGATATGCTTTTTACACTACACTTTTAACTTTCTCATTTTCTAGCCAAAACATAGTCATCATGCTGTACTCACAAAATGCAGAACCACTGTACACGCAAAGCTGAAAAATAGTTTTTTGTGGTTTCAGAGGTTGAGCAAACTTTACCACATAAGCAGAGGCTAAACTTGTTTAAATCTCATCTCCCACATAAGAAAACTGACCCCTCATTATGACTCAGCACATACACAAATCTAAGGTGATTAAGGTGCCTTTGATACAATTTGTACAGTCGCATATAACTCCAAAATCCAAATCACAGAGTTGTATGCAATCACCATCAATACTCCCTTGGCCCTGCATCCTGTTAATTCTAGACAACAAACATGTCCTTTATTCAACAAACACGCAGGAGCTACTTTCCCCCCCCCCCCTTCCAAAGCCAGATATCACAACTGCTTCTGAGGTCAAGCTGTGAAAACTGTGGAAGCAAGACAAATTATGGATGGCTGTTCTCATCTGCTGGCTTCCCTCCTTCTTGGCTCTGAAATGCATGTTATGATGCCTAGGGAATCACCCTCACTCAGCTTGCACCTGGAGGCTCCTGCATTCATTCAAATATAGAAATACACTCACTTTCAGCATGTATTTTGCACTGTAAAAGCAACAGGCTACAACCACTGGACAAAGGCACAGCCTGGCTGCTGCTACACATGACTTTTGTCAATGTATTCCCCACTCCCTTCTCAATTGCACCAGTATAGACCACCTTAACTTAAAATAATACAGAGTAGTTGCATAAAGAATGCAAGCCAAAGGTAATTGCTTCCTGAAAACAACCAACATTCCACGCGAGCAAACCAAATTGGGCTTCAAGTCCCACTAAGTGAAGCAGATTCTCAGATAGGGGGGACTGGTAGATTATAAGGTACTGGCTCCTCATGCCATGCTTTCCAATAAAAACGGAAAAGCAAAATTATCTATGAGAATACAGTTCCCTCTTGGTCTAGAGCACTCTGGCTGCTCTGTCCCATTCTGCTCTGCTTGCTTTGTGATCTCTATAACCAGGTGCCCTTAGTGAAAGAATCGCCTCAGATCCACCAGTGGGACACCACTCCCTTGTGAGAAGTCCACGCTCAAAGACATAGAAAATACACTGTGCTGCATCAGCTGCTTCCTGCTAGGGGGGGGGGGGGGGGGGGGG